>SJYA01000663.1:2508612-2779446 GCA_006410615.1 Neotragus moschatus
TTGGGGGGGGGAGATCAAGAAGGAGGAGACATGTATACCTATGACTGATTCATGTTGATGTATGGCAGAAACCATCATTACATTGTAAAGCAATTATCCTCCAATTAAAAATACATATTTTTTAAAAATAAAGTTCATAAAGCAATATGGATACAGGAGAACATGGAAAACAGAAACCACTTTTGCAGTCAATCTACCACACTATGAAATGTACCTGGGCTGGTCTGCTGGAGGAAAAGCCAGTTGTCCACACTGGGGCCAAATTAGGTAAGTCCACACCCAGCAGTCACCAAGTATATGAGAGACCCATGCACCAAGTCTAAGAGATCCACAAAGCAGAACTTCCCTGTCAGCCCAGGGCAGCAGAACCAACAGACTTGTGAGTAACATACACATCGCTTGGCAAGTGATTAGATTGGTCCCATAAATCTGTCTTTTGCTTCCCAATCAAATTTTCTTACCCTAAACTATGCTATCCTTAGTAATATGTTTGGAATGAGTAACAAGTGAAGAGACACGAATCAATATGAAGAATTAAAGTCAAGTTCTAATAGAGTAATTGATTATTCTAGTTTGCCATAATCTCCTCTGGGACCTAAGCTCTACAGTAGCAATGAGTTTCTGTCCTCAGTACCTAGATCAGTGACAGACACACAATAAATATTTGTATTTATATTACAAGTTTTCATGAGTGAAACTCTCTCAAAACACATTGCTTTTCATTCTTTTCATTCCAAATGGATTCACAATCAATTTCTCCCTTGAGGAGTGAATAAGCATGGCGACCTCTGTAAGTGACACTTTGATGAGACCCTCCTAGCCTTGCAACCCAGTAGCACTGCTGCCTCAACCACAGTCTCCCCCAAGAAGCATGGAAGGATGCATGAGAGTGAAAGGGAAAGAAAGTGAAGTCACTCAGTCGTGTCCGACTCTTTGCGACCCATGGACTGTAGCCCACTAAGCTCCTCCGTCCAAGGGATTGTCCAGGCAAGAATACTGGAGTGGGTTGCCATTTCCTTCTCCAGGGGATCTTCCCAACCAAGGGATCGAACCCAGGTTTCCCACATTGCAGGCAGACGCTTTAACCTCTGCACCGCCAGGGAAGCCCCAGAAGGATGCATGGAAACTGACAAAACCCAGGCTGAGCAGACAAAGCTCTCCACTTGGTTGCATGATTGCTCCCTAAAAAATTAGTGAGAATAGCTTAAATTTAGGGGTTCAACCACAAAAGCCGACTGTGACGATAAAAAGATGTGGCAATCACTTCTGCAATACAACAGATGATGAGCTTATTTATTTCAATTTTTATTTACTGAGAAGTGTTCCTTGAATCCATTTTTTTCAAATTGGTGTGGGAGGGCGGCAATCCTGAAGAATGTTCAAGGTACTACTGCTTCTAAGAAAAGTGTTAGTCACTCAGTTGCCCACTGACTCTTTGCAATCCCGTGGTCTGTAGCCTGCCAGGCTCCTCTGTCTGTGGAATTCTCCAGGCAAGAATACTGGAGTGAATAGCCATTCACTTCTCCAGGGACTACTACTTCTATACTTGGTATTTATTTAAGGCTTGTAAGTCTTGGATAAAGGAGGACACTGTTAATGGCACACACATGATCACTCATGATTAGCATCCTGTTATGTTATTCTTACTTATCCCCATGGAGCAGTAACTCTCCATCAGCTGTACTTATTGATAATGTAGAAAAATTTAATGATTTGCTATTAAATACCAAAAGTTTTTCTAGCTTCTGGTTTTATAGAGAGAAATAAAAATTGTTTTTGATCCACACCACAAAAATGTCAAAATTTCTATTATCGCCAAACACAAACACAAACTTGAGAAATGAAAACAGAGTAAAATTTATAAAATTATATAAACCCAGGAATGAACTACAAAAAGAAATGGCATTATTCCTGTATATGAGACTCACATGGATTTATCTAGAATTTAAAATGAATTTTCAGAAATACAGCTTTACAATAAAGTCCATACCTTTAACAAAGTGATGGAATGCCTATCATAGAATGAAGTACTTTGACAGTTTACAGGGCACCTGGAGACCCCTGGGTCCCCACTCATTCTCCCCATTTTTTTTTTTTTTTGTTAATAAAACTTTTGAGCCCCAGACTAGGATAAATGTGCAAAAAGTCATACAGCTCCAAGATAACAGACTAGTTCTCAAAATCCAGGATGCCTGTGTTTTCTACTTTCTCCCAGTGGATCTTATTTCAGAAAAGTATAGATATTAAAATTAGGAATTTATTTGGATATAATCTAGTTAAGCATTTTTATTTTTACCTGAAAAGAGAAGTAACCTGTCCAAAATGAAGAGCACATGCTTAGAACCTGGAAGAGCTTGAATTCAGGTGTCTCAATGTTAACCTCTGTTTTCCCACTTTACTACACACACACACGCTCTCTTTCTGTTTTAATTTTATTAAATTCTGAGTATAATGTTGCTTCACATGCTATGGTATGTTTTCATTAAAAGAAAACAGCTATATGATACCATGAGAATATGAAGGAGGGGAAATACCATTAGGTGTAATAATGAAGTTGTGAAAACATAAATTTGAAATAATAGTGTGACATCAGTTTCACTGCCCCTGGGTGCCATCTTTTATATGTGTACTTTTAGTAACAAATGCACGTGGTATTTGGGTATAGGAACTACATGGCAGCCATAAAAAGCACTTGGAAATCTTCATCAGAGTAGCAGTTAAATTCTGCAAGCCCTGTGATCTTGAGCTATCGTATAACACACCCATTGTAAGCAGGAGGGAGACATAGTTGTTAGAAGACTGACATCTGGGACTTCTGGAGGTCCAGTGGTTAAGACTCGACATTTCCAATGCAAGGGGCATGGGTTCAATCCCTGGACAAGGAACTAAGATCCCACATCTTAGTTTTTGGGGTGGTGGTGCCCAAAAAATAATTTTAAAAATAAATAAAAATATTTAAAAAAACTAACAGCCACTGAAATTACATCAAGGATGGAAAGAATTTTTCCTTCAGGAATTTAGAAGTCCTTACTCAGGCTTTGTTAAAAAAAAAAAAAAAAAGGTTAATTAAAAGTAAAATTCATACACCAGATAAAGAAAAAAACCAAAAGAAATAAAAGAAAAAAAAAAGAAAAGATAATAAAATTCATTAGCTCTCTGCTAGAAGACAAATGTTTATGTTTTACTCAGTCCCTGTCTTGGCTAAACATGGTTCCATCTATCATCCCTGCTGTTTGAAATCCCAGACTTGCTCTCTGAAGTGACGTGAAGAACCTCTCCCCACATCCAAGCACACAGACACTCCACGGGAGCTGGTGTCCGCCAGAGCCTGGTGCCACACAGGCGACCCATCTGCATCTGCCAACGACAATGAGAAATGGCACTCGCTGGAGAGTGAGGAACGTGGGCCCAGGAGTCAGGCAGACCTGGGCTGGAGCCAGCTCCACCCTGCTCTGTGATGTTTGTTTGTGTCACTTCTCTCAGGTTGTGGAGAATAAATAAATTAACTCCTGCGAAGAATTCAGCCAAGTGCCGGCACACAGTAAAAATCCAATGTGTTTAGTTCTGTAACTGTTAAGTGAAGAGCCTGGCAGATTCCCCTGGGGCCCCATGGGCCCCATGGGCCCCATGGCCCCAGGGGAATGGAATCCATTCTTAGGTGAACCGTGGTTCTGTCTGTCACTAGTTCCTTCTACTTCACAACCCGGAAGGCGCCCTTTCTCCTTGGTCCAAACTTTCACTACATCTTTTTTGTGTTTGTTTAAATACTTCTGTCTTTTCTGCTGCTCCCTACAAAATAACGGCTTTCCACACGCATTTCAACAACAGAAAAAATGAATGATAAAAGGAAATTTTAAAACATCCTTGCAAGTTCGAGTCTGATGCATGAAGCAGGGCACTCAAAGCCGGTGCTCTGGGACAACTCAGAGGGATGGGGTGAGGAGGGAGGTGGGAGGGGGGTTCAGGATAGGGAGCCGCATGTGTGCCCATGGCTGATCCATGTAATTGTGTGGCAGGGGCCACCACAGTGTTGTGAAGTGATTGTCCTCCATTTAAAATTAGTTAATTAAAAAAAAATCCTTGTGAAAGAAATTGTTTTGCCCATGGCTCCCTGCTCTGGACTTCCAGGCTTCTTATTTGCAGGAACTGAATGACCACAGGGCATTTGGATGTTCTAATCATCTGTAGAACAGAACAACAGCCCCTCTTTGAGGTGTAGCAACCTGCACAACAAATATGCTGGGGTCCTGTTTTGCTATAGTTACTGAAGCATGTTTTATTCCTGATGTTTCCTTCTGCTCCCCTTTTGACATTTGAGTTAGAAGATGATACATTTTTGTGTCTAAGAAGTGTTTTTACAGGAGAGCACAAAACACAAAAGAGACAGCACTCAAAAGTCAACAAATACGGGATGACGCTCCCTGCCCTCCAGAATGGGAAAAATATTCTCCATGTTGTAGGAGGAAGAAAGAGATGAGGAAGCACAGGAAGCTTGAATATTTTGGCATAATTGATGTGGGGGCTGAGTCTGATTCCACATCAAGGCAGGACAAGGAGGAGACAAGAACAAGCTGGAAAAGTCTGAGGAACCCGAGGGCAGAACCTTGACAATCCCACCCCCCTGCCCTACTTCCAGCCTCTCAAGGGAGTAGCTGCCTAGAATAGTCTGGGACCACTTCTAGCCACCAATTGTTGCAGAAATATAAATGGTTTCCTGTCTGCCCCCCAAATAGCATAGAAATATAAGGAAGTTCAGCCAGATTCAGAAGTTCAGAACTAGAAATGAGAAAAGGGTCATGAACTTTAAAGAACACAGTCGTGACAATGTGTGTCCACAATCAAAGAAGAGGCAGAATTAAGAATCCTTCCGTGGCTACCAGTCCAGGAAACCACTACTAAAATCCTCAGTCCTTAAGCACAGGACATCCTCTGGGAAACAAAGGCAAGGGTGAGGAGACACTGTGTTGTCAAGCATTCAAGTTTCAGAAGTTGAAGGACTCAAAAAAAAAATGATGTTCAAGGATAAATAAATAATGTCACATTCATTACACACCAGAATTTGTGGACTGAAGCTCTTAAATGCAACATAAGCAGACACATTTCTTTAAACATAGGGATATCAGGCAATTCTCTTCAAGCCCAGTTAAGTTATCCTGCGAGTTCATAAGCATATGCTTTTGAAAAACCAGGGACTAGAGGACAGAGCTCTGTTGGAGTTGGGCAAATTTTGGCTCTCCATTCTTCATCCTAACACTGGTGGGCTCCTTCCCTTTTCCATTTGATGGCATCAGACAGAGCTAAAGTGATCTCTTTCTTATCCCCAGTTGCCAGGGTTTTGTCTGATATGACATGCCAGGGGCACACAACAGGTCTTCATTAACATCACAGTGGATTACAGCCTGCAGGGCCTCAGCCCCCACAACAATTATGCCAAAATGCGCAAGTTTCCTGTGTTTCCTCGTCCTCCTACGACTTGTGAAAACTGTTTTGAATAAGGAAAAACACATTCAGCTTACTTTTTTCTTTTCTTTTAATCTTGCTGTCTTAAGAATGGTATATCAGTTGAAATATTTAAGCCAAAACATACAGAAAGAATAGAATAGACTATAACTGCCTTGAAATTCCTAGTGAAATAGCTATGACAATAATAACTAGTGCCTGTTCAAACCCTTAGGTAAACAGCTGGTGGGTCATTTTATAAGGCGTAGATCAGGTGACCTCAACTGTACCTCTGGCCACACTCAATGTTAGGGAGGCAATTCCGCTCCTCCCCATGGCGTTGAGGGAGAACACAGTGACACAGTCAGCAAGGATTCCTTTCAGCAGAGGAAACTGACCTGAACAGATCAGGTCAGGTGGAAACAGACAGGAAGCAGGAGGATGGCCAACTTGAACAAAAGGATGAAGGCAGTAATGTCCAATAATTGGGAAAGACCATGAGACAAATGTTCCAGTTTCTTCAACAAATAAATTGCAAGGGAAAAAAAAAAGATGAGAGGGAAGGTGAATAGAAAAATTAGGATGATGAGAGAAACATGAGTCAGCACAATGTTTGGACCTTACAAGCCCACTAGATAGAACATTGATGAGACATCTGGGAAGACTTACACCATGGCCAGACACATGTTAATGATGGAAACTGCTAATAATCAGTGTAAGTATTAGTTAAAGCATCATTTATTCTGTTTAAAAAGACTCTTATCTGCTAGATAAGATTGAAAATGGGGAGAATTCCCTGGCAGTCCAGGGAATTACGACTCTGCACTCTCACTCCTGAGGGCTGGGTTCCATCCCTGGTCAAGGAATTAAGATCCCACAAGCCAAAGTGAAGTGCAAGTCACTCAGTCCTGTCCATATCTTTGCAACCCCATGGACTGTATAGTCCATGTTATTCTCCAGGCCAGAATACTAGACTGGGTAGCCGTTCCCTTTTCCAGGGCATCTTCCCAACCCAGGGATTGAACCAGATCTCTCACATTTCAGGTGGATTCTTTACCAGCTGAGCCACCAGGGAAGCCCCACAAGCCAAGCATCACAGCAAAAAAAAAAAAAAAAAAAGATTGAAAATAGGTAAAATGAGATGAGGTCTGGGAATTCATTGTACAATAAATGCAGCGGGGGTGGGAGAAGTTGAGGCAGAGATGAGACAAGACTGATTCTGCAGATAATTGCTAAGTTAGGTAAAGGAAACCAGATTTAATTTGTTAGAATTCTACAACAGTCTCAAAACTTGAAAAGTATCATGACTATTTAAATGCATGTTAAAAATATTTTACTTAAATGATACATGGTGTGATAAAATGCAATAATCATACACCCATTTCCTTCCAGGGCCTATGAACATTCTCTTGGTAACAGACAGGAGTGTATTCTTTCAGAAATATTTTGTACATACACAGGCAGGTATATGTACAGGCAGGCTTCCCTGGTGGGTCAGTGGTAAAGAATTCATCTGTCAAGGCAGGAGACACAGGTTCTATCCCTGGGTGGGGAAGATCCCCTGAAGAAGGAAATGGCAACTCACTCCAGTATTCTTGCTTGGGAAATCCCATGGACAGAGGAGCCTGCTGGGCTACAGTCCATGGGGTTGCAAAGAGCTGGACACCACTTAGCAACTTAACAACATGTATAGGTAGCTCCATTTTACACAGATCTTGTTATGTTATCCACTGTTCTGTACCTTGTGTTATTTTTAAATTAATATGTTTGGAGATTACACTATTTCTGTATTCTTTATTTTCTTTTCTTTTCAATAGTTCGTAGTATAGGGGTGATCCATAAATTATTTACCTTCTCTGCTAGCTATGAAACTCTAAGTTTTCTCCACTCTTCTGCTATTTCTGAAATGTGGTCAACATTTTTGTGAATAAGTACTTGCACATATGTATATCTGTAGGAAGATTTTAGATAAATAAATAAAAATATATATATTTGGATTGCTGTTGTTCAGTTGCTAAGTTGTTTCCAACTCTTTGCAATGCCACGGACTTGTAGCCCACCAGGCTCCTCTGTTCATGGGATTTCCCAGGCAAGAATATGGGAATGGGTTGCCATTTCCTTCTCCAGGGTATCTTCCCAGACCAGGGATCAAACCTGCGTCTCCTGCATTGGCAGGTAGACTTTTTATCGCTGAGTCACCAAGGAAGCCCTTTAATTTAGATTAACACTGTCTAATCGCTCTTCAATGATTCCCAACTAATTTATTATCTTACCAACACATAGATAGCTACGTGTGAGCAAAGTGGATGCTGGCATGGCCTAGAAAACAGTAGCACACAGAACAGCTGACTCAATATTTGATACATGTGTTAAAAGTCACATTCTAGTAATTAAACTTTATGTTTTGTGTGTGAGAGAGAGAGAGTGCTTGCCTAATATTTCAGCCATTCTCATGACTTCTGGGAAAGAAGAAAGATCCATAAATCTTCCATGAAAATAACACAGGAAACATTTCAAAAATTACTACAATTATGATGTGAATAAAAGGACAATCCAAATTTTAAAATTGGCGAAGGATCAGAATAGAATTTCTCCAAACAAGATATGTATATGGCCAATAAGTACATGAAAAGATGTTAAACAACGTTAGCCATTGAGAAGATGAAAATTAAAGCCACAAAAGAGGCTACTTTGCATTCTCCAAGACAGTCAGCATCAAAAAGTCAGTGTCAGGTTGGCAAGAATGTAGAGCAAGCAGAATCCTCATACACTGCTGGTGGGAATGTAAACTGGTAGAGTCATTGTGGAGAACAGTCCAGAAGTTCCTCAAAAGGTTAAGCATAAGGATATCATGTGAACAAGCATTTCTGCTCCTTGGTATATAGATCCAAGAGAAATGAAAACATGTCTACCCCAAAATTTGTATATGAATATTATAGCATCATTATTCATAACAGGCAAAAAGTGGAAACAACTCAAATGTTCGTTAAAGCATGAACAGATGGACAAAAAGTGATATATCCATAAAATAGAATATTACTTGACCATAAAAAGAAACACCTTTCTGACACAGGCTATTACATGGTTGAACCTTGAAAACATACCAAGTGAAAGAAACCAGTCACAGACAACATACACAGTACAATTCCATTTATATAAAATATGCAGAGCTGGCGGTAAAGACAGAATATAAATGAGTAGTTGCCAAAGGCTGAGGATTGGTGAGTCAGACGTGGAGGGTAGGGATGGAGTTGCTGGGGAGGTGCACTGTTGGGATAAAAGTGGAAGAACAGCTAAGGGGTACAGGTTTCTTTCTGGAGTGACCAAAATGTTGTAAAATTGATCTACATGGATGCACTACTTTGTGCATACATTAAAAACTATCAGACTATATGCTTTAAATGGGTGAATGGTATGTAAATTGTATCTGAAGATGCTGTCTATAAAAAAGACATGTGACAAAGAAAAAGGTAGGGTTTTATTTTGCTCTTCTAATCTTGTGAAGGTAAATCGTCTAAAAGTTTTCCCCAACTTTAAACTTCATTATAAATAAGAAAAAGAATATTATTTTCTAGATGAACAATGTAAATATACATTCTATGCCAAGTCCCCAGGGTAGAGTCTGAAATGCAAGTGTTTGTCTCTGACAATCAGAAGTTGTTAGTACTTGTCAGAAACAAATTGAAGGCAGCAACACGTGCCCGAGGCCATGGTCTTTATCACACTTTGCACACGTCAACCACGGTTCCATGTGCATGACACCAAAAGCTGCCACGTCTGTCTCCCAGTAGCAGTGCTTTGCAGCACTGACTAGCATGGCTTGGGTGTGGAGTCCTAACCAGACGAGGGGGACCTGCGTTGGTGGTGTTTCAGTAAATAATCCACTTATCTAGAGCCACTGCGGCAGAGCTGTGAAACCTAGCTGAGCAGCTGCTGGCAGCTGCTGTGGCCACGGGCGTGGCCCCCACTCGAGCACGGCAGGCTAGCCTGTGTCCAGCATCTGAGACAACAGACCTCATGTCAGTGATTGGCCTCGCAGGGTGTTTTTCATTCTGAAGAGGTGGGTCTTCTAGAATGAGGGCAGTGCAGAAACGTGCTTTCCTTCTGCCTGACTCTTCCATGTGACTCTTCCACTCTGCCAGAACTTTCCACCTTTGACAGCTAAGAACCCACTCTAGTTTCACTCTAGTCATATGGAGAGTTTTCAGTGCCAGTGATAGACAGTTCCACCACCTGCCTTTACAAGGCACTCTTGTGTCCATTTGCCTCTCCCTCGTGGCAGGGGATGGTGTGGACTTGTCCCAGACACACATTCCTTGTAGTTGGTGACTCTCCTGAGCATGCCTTCTCTGGTCTCTTCCCCTGAAGAGAAATGGCCTCAGCAATAAAAAATAAGTAAAATGTATTGTGACATTTAAGGTTACACTGGAACTAATTTATTCTAAAACACAAATGCAAATACGCATGAAAATTTAGCCATAATAATGCCTATATCTATGTTCTTTGTACTTGGGGAAAAAAAAAGATGAGAATACTTAAGTGGCCAAGCAGACAGCTTAAAATAAAACTATGATGTAATACAACTGGATTTGCGTAGCTGTTTAAAGTTCTCCTGTAAAGGAACATTTAGTAACCTGGAGGTCTCACATCCCATGGCAGCACACAAGTGGCATCAGCCCCTGCCCTGTCACCAGGGCACGGGGACACTCTTCCTTTGATCACATTCTATATCCCAACTCTCTTAGTCATCCCTGAGAACTTCACTCAAGGATGGACAAGAGAGACAGGAAGTTTGAAGTCTTCCTATCCCTTCCAAGAGCCCCTCTGCCCTGTATCAAAATCTCCTTCATAGGAGGTATCTTTCCAGCACTTACCGCCTTGAGCTGTGATTATATCTTATGTAGGCGGATCCCTCATACACTGAGAATTCACAGTCAAGGTCATTGACAAAACACAGCACATTCGTCTGCTGGAGCTGCCATAACAGAAGACCACAGACTGGGAGGCTTAAACAGGAGACATACACTGTCTCACTGTTTCAGAGACCAGAAGTCTGAAATCAGGCAGAGTCACACTTCCTCAAACACCGGGGAAGGATCAGTTCCAAGCTTCTCTCCTTGGCTTTCAGAAGGCCAAGTTCTCCCTGTGTCCCTTTATCATCTCCTTTTTATAAGGACATAGCCACATTGGATTAATGACCCACCCTAATGACCTCATCTTAACTTGATCCAGAACCCAGGGCTTTTGCATCTGTCTGCTGCTTTCAATAGGAATAACTGGGGTCACATTTAAGTTTACACGTACAAACCTACTCAGCCAAGTACCACACAATTGAGATGTGTCATTTTAGTTGTGTGTGTGTGTGTGTGCACTAAGTCACTTCAGGCATGTCTGACTCTTTGAGACCTTATGGACTGTAGCCCGCCAGGCTCCTCTGTCCATGGGATTTCCCAGGCAAGAATACTGGAGTGGGTTGCCATGCCCTCTTCCAGGGGATCTTCCCAACCCAGGGATCAAACCCACAACTCTTATGTCTCCTGCATTGGCAGGTGGATTTTTTAGCTCAATTTTAGATGTTCCTCAAATCAAAATTTGTGGACCCCTGTATTTCCTATAATTTCTGTTTCATTGTAAGTGCACAGGTGGCAGTCTCATCCCCTAGAGCACCTCCAGTCAGTCTGATGGTGGATGAGGAGCTTCATCCAACGGTGCTGCAAAAATTTAAGGAGGGAAGTTGTGTGATGTTTTGATGTATGTTTCTCTGTTACAGACTCAGCTGTACTGCTCTGATCCACACATGCCTTGGTAAGATATGCATGATTCTGCCCACTTTATGCATGAAGCCTGAGGATCCCCAAGGAAGCAGCTTTCCCTCAGTGTAGCCCAATCTCCAAAGCCCACTCCACATGGCCACTGGGCAGACTTCCAGGTTCTGGACCACAGGACCACACACAGCAGTGTCAGGGCAGCCTGGACTCCGTGAGGATGCAGCCTAGGCCTACATGTCAGCTGGACTCTTGTCTAGCGCTCATCTAGACCCAAGCACGTGCCCCTCATAAACACAGGGAGTGGGAAGGGCAAAGCAGAAGCAGCTTTCTCTCTTATTCCCTGTTCCTGCTCAACTTCTCTCCGTGGGCTTTGTCTAGGGGGTGGGAGGTCTGTGCTTTTTTGCTGATTTAGGGTCACTGACTATTTAGGCTACAGCTCTTCCATTAGTCTTCTATGGATATGAGAGTTGGACTATAAAGAAAGCTGAGCGCCGAAGAATTGATGCTTTGGAAGTGTTGTGCTGGAGAAGACTCTTGAGAGTCCCTTGGACTGCAAGGAGATCCAACCAGTCCATCCTAAAGGAGATCAGTCCTGGGTGTTCATTAGAAGGACTGATGTTGAAGCTGAAACTCCAATACTTGGCCACCTGATGCGAAGAGCCGACTCATTTGAAAAGACTCTGATGCTGGGAAAGATTGATGGCAGGACAAGAAGGGGATGACAGAGGATGAGATGGTTGGATGGCATCACCGACTCAATGGACATGAGTTTGAGTAAACTCCAGGAGTTGGTGATAGACAGGGAGGCCTGGCATGCTGTGGTCCACGGGGTCACAAAGAGTCGGACACGACTAATGACTGAACTGAACTGAAGGCTCACTGACTACTGATAGGGACCACAAGAGAGGCAGAGCCAGTGGTCCCTTCCCATCCAGGAAGCCCAGGCCAAACCAGAGCTACTGCAGTTGGGGATCTCAAAGGCAGGGACACCCCTGCCCTGAGGAAGTGTTCATCCAAGAAGGGAAACCAGTTCAACAGCACAAAACAAAACAGAGACACACCAGAGACCAAGAAGACAAGGCAAATGTGCATAATGTGGCAGCAGCTGAGCAGAAGGAAAGCAATGACAAGAGAGAGAAATGGGCTGGTTTGGAGCACACCTCGTTTAGCATCCTGGCACAAGAAGCAAGGTGCTTGTCGTGCAATTGGAACAGGGACACCAGGGTCCTGTGGGTGAGGAAGACCTCTAGTTGTGTTTCTCATGGGGAATATTTGAAAATCAGGACTGGACAATGGGAGCAGAGTGGGTGCTGAGTGAGTGTGCTGCTTGGATCAGACGATTTTAGTTAAGAGGCTTGAGTTGAGTAAGGGGCTAGGAACCAAGACGGAGGGCCTCTTGCTGTTGTTGTTTAGTTGCTAAGTCATGTACAACTCTTTCATGACCCCATGGGCTGCAGCCCACCAGGTTCCTCTGTCCATGGGATTTCCCAGGCAAGAATGCTGGAGTGGGTTGCCGTTTGCTTCTCCAGGGGATCTTCCCAACCCAGGGACTGAACCGGCATCTCCTGCCTTGGCAGGTGGATTCTTTACCACTGAGCCACCTGAGAAGCCCTGAGGATGTCTTACTGTCTAAAAAACGTGACCTATTCCTTTGAGGGTGGAGAGAGCCTGTGGAGCTTCTGAGGCTCTCTCTGGGATTTGAGAAATCCTGCTGCTACATACATCTCCCAGCTTGGAAGCAAGACAGGCCAGTCATGGCTTCCCTAGACCGTGGGTCTCGGGTGAAATAAACAGGCTGTTTCCTTTCCTTTAAACAGGTGTTTCCAGGGCTGGTGCCACCATACCCACTTGGTCAGAGGGTGCCCCTCACTCAGCACAGACACCAGGACATTTAAACCCCAGCCATGGGGAGAATGGGCTTCCCAGGTGGCGAGAGTAGTAAAGCGCCTGCCAGTGCAGGAGACTTAAGAGATGCAGGTTCAATCCCTGAGCCAGAAAGAGCCCCTGGAGGAAGCCACGGCCACCCACTCCAGTGCTCTTGCCTGGAAAGTCCCACGGACAGAGAAGTCTGGTGGGCTACAGTGCATGGGGTCACAAAGAGTCAGACAGCATTGAAGCCATGCGGGATGCACTCACATAGGGAAAATGAATGATGTGAACCCGCCGTTCTCACTAAGGCACATCCTCAGGGAACCAGTCCTTCCCTGCTCCCACTGCAGAATCACAGAGCCTGGCTCCCACTGCAGCCCCACAGAAAAGTGCAGACAGAACATGAGCGAAACTGAGTGGAGAAGGGGATAGAAGGCGGGGAGAGGGCAGGAGAGGTGAGGAGGGATCTTCCCTAAGATCCACGGAAGAGCCTGGAAGGTGGGGAAAGAAGACCCTTTCTCTCTTCCTTCCTCCCAGCCAAGGAAACCAGTGAAAGCTGGTTCTCACAGCTCCTTCACCCCCGTCCCTCCCTCTCCCACCCCTACGCTACCCCCACCCCTACTCCCAAGATTCTGCAGCAGCTGAGAGTGTATTCACTGGAGGTCTTTGTTTTCTTTCAGGAAAGTAACCCAACCCACTCCCCACCTGGCAGACCCAGTCAGAGCTGTCCCAGTAACCAAAGACACAGTGCCTTTATCTATTTTCTTAGAAAATAACAAGATAAAAATCAAGGTGAACCAGGCAAAGCCATGCTTAGATAACTTTATCACCTAGGTGACTTTGAATAAAATGTTCCTCAGATGATCTTCTTTGAGAATAGATGTGCGTGCCCTGAGACTTTGCATGAATCAAGAGAATCATGAGGAATTTGACAACAAAGATCATCATGTTCGTTTGGCAGAAACCAAAGAAAAGTATCCACATTCAATTGTGTGAGAGAAAATATTTCCTCTTCATTAGACAAGCTGTCCTTAGGGAATAATATAGAATGTGGTCTGATTTGGGTTTTCTTGGACATTCCCAGGAAAACTGTTCTTTTGAGGAAGCAGTTTCCCATGGTGGCTGGTCCATGAGATTCCTGGTCAGAGATCGCCATCTGCTGGACAGAGGATGGGCCAGAGACTGGAGGGGTTTTTTCTGTTTGGGGCTCAAAGAAGCCAGCGATGGAAAACAGCCGCAAATGAGTTAATCTGGAGAAGGATTTAGGTAAATGAGGTTCAGACACTCTGGCACCCAGCTGAGAGTTCCAAAACACCTGAGCTTTCCCAGGGCAATTTTGTAGAGCATAAGCCTTCACGACGTCCCAACCACAAGCAGGTTGTTAAAATGAAAGTTCCCAAGCCCCTTCCTGAACAGTCCATTTCGAGACATCTGGCGGGGGCCTGAGACTCAGCATTTTGAGCACACTCCCTGGGTAATTCCATCATTGCCCAAGAAAAGAAAAGGGGTCCTGAAAGGGACAAGGTACGGTGGGATCCATCTGAATTCCTGCCTCTGCTCTGGGATCTTGAACAAGCTAACCACCCCACCACCTTCCACCGCCACGCTACCCCGCACTGACCCAGGACAAGGACAGAGATCCAGTCCCATCTGTCCTCTGCTTTCCTGTACCCTGCAGAATGTCCAAGTTCCTCAGTGGGACAGACAGGCTTATCTGATCCATTCCACCAACTCTGCCCACTCCCCTCTCCAGTTAGCCCCTGTTCTTTCCCCCACGTATCCATTAGGAAGACCAAGCCAGGGTATATGTATGCAGCCAAGATCTTCTCACAAAACTCGAATTAGGGAAACAGGTGGAGGCTGGATACAGCCCAGGGACACAGGGTTCACTTCAGTTCAGTTCAGTCGCTCAGTCGCTCTTTGCCACCCCATGAACTCCAGCACACCAGGCCTCCCTGTCCATCACCAACTCCCGGAGTTCACTCAGACTCACGCCCATCGAGTCAGTGATGCCATCCAACCATCTCATCCTCTGTCGTCCCCTTCTCCTCCTGCCCCCAATCCCTCCCAGCATCAGAGTTTTTTCCAATGAGTTAGCTTTTCATATGAGGTGGCCAAAGTACTGGAGTTTCAGCTTTGGCATCATTCCTTCCAAAGAAATCCCAGGGCTGATCTCCTTTAGAATGGACTGGTTGGATCTCC
Organism: Neotragus moschatus; assembly: GCA_006410615.1. Classification (NCBI taxonomy): domain Eukaryota; kingdom Metazoa; phylum Chordata; class Mammalia; order Artiodactyla; family Bovidae; genus Neotragus; species Neotragus moschatus. Next base: position 2,523,891 of record SJYA01000663.1, read on the forward strand.
TTGCAGTCCAAGGGACTCACAAGAGTCTTCTCCAACACCACAGTCCAAAAGCATCAAGTCTTCAGCGCTCAACCTTCTTCACAGTCCAACTCTCACATCCATACATGACTACTGGAAAAACCATAGCCTTGACTAGACAGACCTTTGTTGGCAAAGTAATGTCTCTGCTTTTCAATATGCTATCTAGGTTGGTCATAACTTTTCTTCCAAGGAGTAAGCGTCTTTTCATTTCATGGCTGCAATCACCATCTGCAGTGATTTTGGAACCCCAAAAAATAGTCTGACACTGTTTCCACTATTTCCCCATCTATTTCCCATGAAGTGATGGGATCAGATGCCATGATCTTAGTTTTCTGAATGTTGAGCCTTAAAGCCAACTTTTTCACTCTCCTCTTTCACTTTCATCAAGAGGCTTTTTAGTTCCTCTTNATGAGGTGGCCAAAGTACTGGAGTTTCAGCTTTGGCATCATTCCTTCCAAAGAAATCCCAGGGCTGATCTCCTTTAGAATGGACTGGTTGGATCTCCTTGCAGTCCAAGGGACTCACAAGAGTCTTCTCCAACACCACAGTCCAAAAGCATCAAGTCTTCAGCGCTCAACCTTCTTCACAGTCCAACTCTCACATCCATACATGACTACTGGAAAAACCATAGCCTTGACTAGACAGACCTTTGTTGGCAAAGTAATGTCTCTGCTTTTCAATATGCTATCTAGGTTGGTCATAACTTTTCTTCCAAGGAGTAAGCGTCTTTTCATTTCATGGCTGCAATCACCATCTGCAGTGATTTTGGAACCCCAAAAAATAGTCTGACACTGTTTCCACTATTTCCCCATCTATTTCCCATGAAGTGATGGGATCAGATGCCATGATCTTAGTTTTCTGAATGTTGAGCCTTAAAGCCAACTTTTTCACTCTCCTCTTTCACTTTCATCAAGAGGCTTTTTAGTTCCTCTTCACTTTCTGCCATAAGGGTGGTATCATCTGCATATCTAAGGTTATTGATATTTCTCCCAGAAATCTTGATTCCAGCTTGTGCTTCTTCCAGCCCAGCATTTCTCATGATGTACTCTGCATATAAGTTAAATAAGCAGGGTGACAACATACAGCCTTGACGTACTCCTTTTCCTATCTGGAACCAGTCTGCTGTTCCACGTCCAGTTCTAACTGTTGCTTCCTGACCTGCATACTGACCCCCAACTTGAGGGAAGCTGAGCACACGTTGCCTCCCCCTGCCTCTGTCTCCTCTCGTGCCTGCTAGCTGTGTGTGTGTGACATCCTCCTGAGGTGTAGGCTGAAGGAATGGAGCAGTGTGGCTGGGTGGCCTGGTGCAGACAGGGCGTGAGCAGGGGTTCTGGTTACTGCAGAAGGGGATGGTCTTGGCACTAATGGGACATTGGCATTACCGGCACGACCATGAGGGATCCAGCGTAGGGGTTACTGCCTCCGCCTGTGCTCATTCGCCCTCTGGTTAAGTCAGACGTGTTGAACCGATGAGGCTCGGAGAGTCTAAGCTACAAAGGACTTGCATGTCTGACTTCACAGTGTGTGTCCCCCTGAGCCCCTCCTCCTGTCTGAATTCTTCCTGAAGGGTGGATACCTGCCCTGGAAAGAGCACTCAGTCCACTGCCCCTCCACTCCAGCTCCCCGAGCTCAGCATTCCCATGATTCATGGGGGCCTGTCCACACAGACCTGATTTATAGCTTCCAAATATTGGCCCTGGAGCTGCCTCCAGCGTGCCAGGTACTTTCTGAGGGAGAACACAGCTCAGCGTGCTCTTTCTTCCTCTCTCCCTCTCTCTCCTTCGCCCTCTCTGTCTCTCTGTCTCTCTCTATTTCTCTCCTTGTCCAAAGGCTGTTTCTGAGTCACCAACCCTTTGCCGACGGGGAGCCAGGACCACCAAAACCAGCGCCAGTAATGTCTTCAGGTTTCCACCATTCTGAATTGAAGGGCACCACCATCCATGTAGGGTGTGGGATGTTTTGAGAAACTCAGCATCTTTAAAAGTCTTGCAATCAAGGACTACACATTCAGGGAGAGCATCTCAGTGCCCTCATGCAGGTACTGGGATACCACCCAAAGCTGGACAGACTTGGTGGAGTCCTTTCTTACTTTTCCATGGGTATGGACGCCCTCATGTTACACAGGACTCACAGAGCCCAGCCCAGGCATGGGAGCTGCTGGATCCCTCATCTCCCTACGCTAGTGCCCAGCCCAGGGAGAGGCACAGTATCCTTCAGGGTCCCTAGCGCCATTTGGGGTCCACTGAGGGGATGCCAGCAGGACATGGGACAGGAGCGGAGTGTGTGCTGCATCTCCGGCTTCTATCATATTAGTGGATCTGGGGTGAGGGGCTCACAGACCTCCATGAAAGCAAGCTGACTGAGACAAAAATGGAGCCTTTCCTGCTCTGTGCTGTGGCCCACAGCCAGAGCAGACCAGGGCCCCCTGGTGCTCTCCAGGCCCCAGCTTCACCCCATCCAGGTCTCCAGCACACAGAGACACAGCACCCGCTCCCCAGAGTGTAAGCACCAGGTCTTGCCGTGGCCAGAATGTCTCCTCTCCACACCAGTTCATCACTGCCTGCTCCTTCGTATTCTACTCCTTGAAAGAGTCACTCTCTGCTTGGGTCCTATCACTTCTCCTGGCTTCATTTTCCTTGTTGGGCCAGCCACTGTCTCAAATAATCTTATTTGTTTATGTGTTTAATTGTTTCCTGATTGAAACCAAAAGACCCAGTTTCTGGTTCTGCTGCCCACATGCAGTGCTTGCCCTTCGATTAGTGGTTTCCATCTCTGCCCTCTGCTCAGTCAGCTGGTGTGCCCGGCATGACCCAGAGCCCTTCCCGCAACCGTCCTCCCTGACCTGCCTGGTCTTCCCTCCATTTCCATCACTTCTCTTATTTCTTTATTGCATCCCCAAGGCATGGATGCCCTGAGCAAGCAAGTGTCAGCAGAAACCACAATCGAGGTAGCTGGGGTCATCACGTGCAGAGGCCTCTGCCATCTATCAGTCCCTCAGCAGACTCCAGAGAAAAAGAGGAATCATAAAAACTCATAAAGGAACTGGCAGAACTCATAGAAAATTTGAACCGAAACATCTGTGGGTAGGCTGTGCTGTCCAGGACTTTGAATCCCAGAAGCCTTCTTTCCAGGAGCAAAAAGGGTACCAGTTAAAGACTCTACCCAGTTACAGGCTGGGTACAGTTCATGAGAGACATGGACCAGAGAAAAATTCTGCAGATATAGAGAGAGGGAGAGACAGAGACAGAGAGAAAGGGGGAAGGGACAGAGAGAAAGAGAGCGAGGTTTAGACCGGAACAGAGAGAGAGAGAGAGAGAGAACGTGGGCTTGGCGGGGATCATGCTATAGAACTGAACTCTGTACAGACTCTTCTTTTCACTCACTCACGTTTCACTCCTGGTTTGTGCTGGAGGGGGCTGCTGCTCCTGGCGAACTGTGCAACTCTCCACTTTTCCTCCCCCCGGTCAGGAACTGGACTAAAAGACATGTTCCCAATGGGCCTGGTTTCCTGCCCGCACAGTCATCACTGTGAACCCCCCCCCTCCCCCCGGCAGTCATTCAGTTTGAATCATCAAGTGGGATCTCAGCTCACTCATAAACCCAGGGCCTCATCCATCCCTCCCTCCCCACCTATGAGTGTTCCAGGGCCACAGCCCATCTCTGGATCCCCTGGAAGGGCCTGTGTGATGACTGGGCTCCGGTCCAACCCCAGGGCAGACCCATGGCCAGCATTTCCAGAACAGCACAGCCCACTATATGTATAAAGGACTAGCCCCTTCTCTCAAGCAATCTTCCAGTCTTTGCCCTCAGCAAGAGGGATGCCTTCTAAATAGTAGTATCTTATGTCTAAATTGTATCCTCTATGTTATGTCTCCATCTCAGAAGTAGTGGCCTAGTCCTTTTCTCCCTGGTTGCCATCCTGCCTTCTCTCAAGTTGGAAACCTTCAGAGAATTCATTCTCTTACTACCAAAGGTAATCTGCTGCTGCCGCTGCTAAGTCACTTCAGTCATGTCCAGCTCTGTGCGACCCCATAGATGGCAGCCCACCAGGCTCCCCCATCCCTGGGATTCTCCCAGCAAGAACACTGGAGTGGGTTGCCATTGCCTTCTCCAAAGGCAATATGGTAGAGTAGAAAAACAAAGCCACTAGAGGTCAGTGGACTGGGTTTAAATTTCCACGCTGCCACCAAGTGGCCATGTGACATCAGCCAAGTCTAAGTGAATTCATGGACTTCAAGAAGTAAATTACAAAATTTACTCTCAATTCCTCTTACATTCAGGATGGCTGAATAGCCCCTAAAGACTGCAGGTTCCCACCAAACCAGAGAATGTACACCATGTTCCTACAAAAGTTATTGTCCATGAAAGCTAAGTTGCAGTTTCTTTACTCACATATGCTGAAAGAGAGGGAACAGCCCTGGCTTTCAGCTGTCTAGACGAACAGATGTGACCAGGCCCTTAGTCCTCATTTAGACCATATCAGATGGCCTGGAAGCTCCCTGGGAAAGAGAGGAGTCCCATAATGTCTGATGGATGCAGACACTCAGCCAAGCAGCCCTGGGGCAGGGGTCATGCCTTCCAAATGCCTCGGAACGGATTCTGAGTAGAATGGAACTCAGAATGACCCATTCCTCAATGACCCTGTCCTCAGGCCTCCCTCTAACAGTGATATACTGGGGTCAGGAACAGTGGGAATTAGATTAGCCTTCTTCCAGCAGCGTGAAAGGTTTCCCCTGAATTCAAGGCAGGCAGGAAAGGGAGGTTCACCTCATGTTGCCAGTGCAGGAGTCCCTCAAGCAAATCTCTGATGATGAGACAGGAAGGAGATCTCAGCAAGCGAAAATCACATGTCACACACTCACTGGAAAACAGCTCCACGGAGTCACTGCCACCTGAGTTTTGCCACTTCTTCTTTCTGAAAATAAATGAAATGCTGGATGCCTGGAAATTACAAATATGGATGCTCAGACACCTCCAAATTTCTTTTTCATTTCTCCAGTCTGGAATTCCGCAATCTGCATCACTGATATGATGGAAACACGATGATGCGGTAAGACAGTAACAACAAACAGTAGACGGACGTGTCTTCCAACCAGAAAGGAGGTCTTCTAATATTCCATGGGGGAAGGGCTGCCTGCAAGGGCCACCGATGCAAAGCAGTTAAATTTTATCACAATGTCAGAGGGCAAAAGGTGAGGTGAAGTTGAAGTCGCTCAGTCATGTCCGACTCTTTGCGACCCCATGGACTGTAGCCCACTAGGCTTCTCCGTCCATGGGATTCTCCGTCCATGGGATTCTCCAGGCAAGAATACTGGAGTGGATTGCCATTTCCTTCTCCAGGGGATCTTCCCGACCCAGGGATCGAACCCGGGTCTCCTGCACTGGAGGCAGACGCTTTAACCTCTGAGCCACCAGGGAAGCCCCAGAGGGCAACAAGGAAGAACATTTTCCTCCTGTTTGGACTTTTAGATCACATTTCAATAGTATTAGAGTTCAGGCAATTATTCATATGATTTCTTCAAAGCACGTGTATTACAGAGCTCACTACATCACATAGTGACTTATTTTTTATGTCAGAGTCGCTGGGTCTGAGACACGTGGGCCACCCCCGATTACTTCCTATTTAGGTAATTAATTTGTAAAAAGTCTTTCAAAAGGAGGAAGTCACTTGCAAAGTTGTCACAGACGAGGGCCGTCCACACGAGATACCCTCCTACGCCATCTGACCTCCCTGATCTGACCTCCTGTTCTCATCCCTGCCTTCACTCCTCTCTTTTCTCCAGGGAAAAAGGCCCCTGGTTTCCAGAGCCAACCTCACCTGTGTGGTTGCTGTGATTTCCTCCCACATCACTCAAGATCTTCCTTTCAATCAATCACTTGTTGAGACAATCTACACAAATCAAGTGAATCGGATGGTGTTATGGATTGAATTGTGTCCCTCCGAAATTCGTGTTTTGCAGCCTTAGCCCTCCATGTGACAACATGTTGAGATGGGGTTAAATGAAGTCATCAAGGGGTCCATAACCGATAGGACTGATGTCCTTTAAAAAAGAGGAAGAGACACAAGAGCTCCCTTGATCTTTGTCCACATACCCACAGAGGAAAGGCCAGGTGAGGACACAGGGAGACAGTGGCCATCCGCAAGCCAGGAAGAGAGGGCTCACCAGAAACCAGCCTAGCTCGCACCTCGGTATGGGACTCCCAGCCTCCAAAACTGAGGGGGAAATGTCTTGTCTAAGCTTCCAGGTCTGTGATACTCTGCTGTGGCAACCTGAACTGAGTAGTGCAGGGGGGGAGCACAAGAAGATGCTAAGAGAGAAATGCTGTCTAACTGAAGAGGAGGGCTACACTGCAGCCCGTGAGAGCCTCATGCTGACAAGATCTCCCACACCCTTCTGACTTCTCCTAAGATTTTCTTTCTATCTATCTATCTATACATTTGTCTGTCTACCTACCTGTCTAATCACCTATTTGATAAATTATGGTTCTCTATAGTGAAAACTATGAGGAAATACTGGAAAAGGCCAGTTTTCATTCCAATCCCAAAGAAAGACAACACCAAAGAATGCTCAAGCTACCACACAGTTGCACTCATCTCACACGCTAGCGAAGTAATGCTCAAAATTCTCTAAGCCAGGCTTCAATAGTATATGAACCGTGAACTTCCAGATGTTCAAGCTGGATCTGGAAAAGGCAGAGGAACCAGAGGTCAAATTGTCATCATCAGTTGGATCATCAAAAAGGCAAGAGTTCCAGAAAAACATCTACTTCTGCTTTATTGACTATGCCAAAGCCTTTGACTATACACATCACAACAAACTGTGGAAAATTCTGAAAGAGATGGGAATATCAGACCACTTGACCTGCCTCCTGAGAAATCTGTATGCAGTTCAAAAAGCAACAGTTAGAACCAGACATGAAACAACAGACTGGTTCCAAATCAGGAAAAGATTACATCAAGGCTGTATATTGTCACCCTGCTTATTCAACTTATATGCAGAATACATCAGAAACACTGGGCTGAATGAAGCACAAGCTGGAATCAAGATTGCCAGGAGAAATATCAGACGATATCAGATATGCAGACGATNAAGCAACAGTTAGAACCAGACATGAAACAACAGACTGGTTCCAAATCAGGAAAAGATTACATCAAGGCTGTATATTGTCACCCTGCTTATTCAACTTATATGCAGAATACATCAGAAACACTGGGCTGAATGAAGCACAAGCTGGAATCAAGATTGCCAGGAGAAATATCAGACGATATCAGATATGCAGACGATACCACCCTTATAGCAGGAAGCAAAGAACTAAAGAGCCTCTTGATGAAAGTGAAAGAAAAGAGTAAAAAAGTTGGCTTAAAAGTCAACATTCAGAAAACTAAGATCATGGCATCTGGTCCCATCACTTCATGGTAAATAGATGGGGGAACAGTGAGAGATTTTATTTTGGGGGGGGCNCCAATACTTTGGCCACCTGATCCGAAGAACTGACTTATTTGGAAAGACCCTAAAAAAAAAAAAAAAAAGAAAAGACCCTGATGCTAGGAAAGATTGAAGGCAGGAGGAGAAGGGGATGACAGAGGATGAGGTGGTTGGATGGCCTTTCCGACTCGACGGACATGAGTTTCAGTAAGCTCTAGGAGTTGATGGTCGACAGGGAGGCCTGGCGTGCTGCAGTCCTTGGGGTTGCAAAGAGTCGCACACAACTGAGTGACTGAACTGAACTGATATTCAAGACCCTCTCCAGATGGTGAAACTGATTAAAAGTCAGTATATTTATAGCATAAAGGACTAAGTGGTGGGGACTGGTGTTATTGGGCTGAATCTAAGCTTAGAGTTCTGATGATGCACTCAAAATGTCCCTGTGTTAAAGACCATCTTTGAGGATTCATTTGTTTCGATTGTTCCTGTCTCTCTTCTCTCAACCTCTTGGATTGACTGACTAAAGTGGCACAAGCCTCCTTCTCTATGGAAGGTGTCATGCTTTCTTAGATGTACTGGGCTATGAAGAACAGAACCAGTGATTTCAAAATCTTAGGAAGAAGTGCGATTCTCTTTGCTGCCTTGGGTTTACTATTTTTCAAAACCATAGTGTTAGAATCTCTAATGCTAAAACTGGATGGTAAGCACAGAGAGAGTAGGTCCACTGAGAGTCATGGCACTTGGTTTCTCCCATGGTGTCCATAGACTCTTCTGTTTCCTGACCACCAGGATAGCCTTAGCTCCACGTGGCTTACGGTTAAAATCAGAGAACTCTATTGGGATTTGGAGCCAAAGCCTCACAAGTAATACAAAGTGCATATGTGTCTGACCTTGTCCACAGGGAATATATCAGCTCTGAAAAGCTGAGTGGCAGTAGTTGGAAATTAAAAACACCAAAGTCATTCTGAGTCATGAAATAAAAATCTAGATGACTTCAGTGTAAGAGCTGTAAATCAGAAAGATCAGCAGTGCATCTTCTGAAGGGATTCTGCATGAAATGTGTGGCTCAGCCCTGTACCCGGAGATGGCCCATGACTCAGAGACCAGCAAGCCTGCCATTGCCTGGTCAACCCTAGCTGTGATGAAGCCTCCCAGACTCCTCCCTGCTTTGTTTCCTGGTGCCAGTAAGTGCATTTTTCTAATTCTTTGCCTTTCTACCAAGCCTGCCTGACTTGATCCCATGAAAAGGTTCTCCTTTTGCATTATGTTCTCTGGACTATTTTTGGTAAGAACATGATATGTTTCACATTCCATTCAGCCAAATAAAATGTAGCTGAGTGACACAGAGAAAACCCCTCACATTCCCTGGTCTAGATCAATTCGATAAATGTATGCATTGAAATGTGCCCAGAATTTTTCTTTTTTTTAGGCTGTGTCTGGCCTTAGTTGTGGCATGCAGGCTTCAGGAGCTGTGGTGCATGAGTTTAGTTGCCCCGCGGCACGTAGGGTTCAGTTCCCTGACTGGCGATCGAGCCCATGTCCCCTTCGTTGGGGGGCAGATTCTTAACCACTGGNATAAATGTATGCATTGAAATGTGCCCAGAATTTTTCTTTTTTTTAGGCTGTGTCTGGCCTTAGTTGTGGCATGCAGGCTTCAGGAGCTGTGGTGCATGAGTTTAGTTGCCCCGCGGCACGTAGGGTTCAGTTCCCTGACTGGCGATCGAGCCCATGTCCCCTTCGTTGGGGGGCAGATTCTTAACCACTGGAGCACCAAGGAAGTCTTGCACACAAATTTTGGAAATAAAAAATAGAATAACATTAAAAAAAAAAAAAAACAGAGAAAGTAGGTGAGTGAGAAACAAAATTAAAAATTGTTGTTGAAGTGTTGATTCACAATACTGTGATAGTTTCATGTGTACAGCATGGGTGCTGTTGTTCACTCACTCAGTTGTGTCTGACTCTTTGACACCCCATGGACTGAGGTATGCCAGGCTTCCCTGTCCTTCACCATCTCTCCAGAGCTTGCTCAGACCTATGTCCATTGAGTCAGTGATGCCATCCAACCATCTCATCCTCTTCTCATGCCTTCAATCTTTCCCAGCATCAGGGTCTTTTCTATACATGGTAACTCAGTAATTTTGCAGGTTACATTTCATTATAGGTTATTATAATGAATATAGGCATTATATTTCCCTGAGCTATACAGTAAATCCTGGTTGCTTATCTATTTTACATATAGTAGCGTGAACCTGCTTCCCATATCCCTAATTTGTCCCTCTCCCACTTCCTTTGGTAACTACAAGTTTGTTTTCTATATCTGTGAATCTGTTTTTTGGAGGGGCATATATATTCCTCTGCATTATTTTTTAAATTCTATGTATGATATCATACAGTATTTGTCTTTTTCTCACTTATTTCACTAAGCATACTATTCCCTAGGTTGATCCACATTGTTGCAAATGACAGACTTTAAGTCTTTTCAATGATTGAATACTATTTCATTATATGGAAAGACCCTGATGCTGGGAAAGATTGAAGGCAGGAGGAGAAGGGGACGACAGAGGATGAGATGGTTGGATGGCATCACCAACTCAATGGAGATGAGTTTGAGTAAATTCTGGGAGTTGGTGATGGACAGGGAGGCCTGGCGTGCTGTGGTCCATGGGGTCACAGAGAGCCAGACACAACTGAGCGACTGAACTAAGCTGGTATATATTGATGGGCATACATTGTTTTCGTGTTTTTGCTATTGTAAATAATGTTGCTATGAACATTGGAGCGCATATACCTTTTCAAATTAAGTTTTTAACTTTTCCAAATATATACCCCAAAAGGGGGTTCCTAGTCATACGATAGCTCTATTTTTAGATTTTTAAGGAACCCTCATACAGTTCTCCATAGCGGCTGCCTCAATTTACATTCCCACCAACAGCAAACAAGGGTTCCCTTTTCTCTACATCCTTGCCAACATTTGCCATTTGTAGACTTGATGAAATATTGTACTTACTTTGAAAGCATTGTTGAATTATTTTCACTGTGTAATGTAGTGTTTCGGTTTTACAGAGAAACTGGTTTTAGAGAATGTGTCACACTGTCTTGTGACAATGCCCTAATTACACAACAAGAAAGTAATCTGTATGAGATGCCTGGTGAGAGCACAGCATTTCTGGAAGAGTCTCGGGGGTTTTTCAGAGACAGGCTTCCCCATGGGTGGGTTTGGGTTTTCAACCACAGCACAGCCAACACTGAAGTCTATCTTAGCAGAATAGATTATCACTCCTGTGCTGGTTCCAGATTTGATTAGATTAAATTTTGTGATAGAAAGGATATCAATACATGGAAAAGTGGAAAACAGCAGCCCTAATCCTGGGCAGGGTGTGTGGTAAAGAAATCAGCAACTTCCAGCAATTGTAGAGTATTCCATCTTTCCACACAGACCTAAGTCCCCAGTTTCTTTTTTAGATTAAGATAGGATTAAGGGTCACAGGATTAAGATAATTTGTCTAATATAGATTGCCAATAGGCACAGGAAAATATGCTCTACATTGCTAATTATTGGAGAAATGCAAATCAAAACTACAATGAGGTACCGCCTCACTCTGGTCAGAATGGCCATCACCAAAAAGTCTGCAAATAAATACTGGAGCAGATGTGAAGAAAAGGGAAACTTCTTACAGGTGGTAGAAATGTAAGTTGGTACAGCCAGTATGGAAAATGGTATGGAGGTTCTTCAAAAAACTAAAGAGAGAATTACCATATGATCTAGCAATTCCACTTCTAGGCATATATCCAGACAAAATTTTGATTAGAAAAGATACACGCATCCCTGTGTTCATAGCAGCATTACTTACAGTAGCCAAGATATGGAAACAATCTTAATGTCCATTAACAGATGAATTGATAAAGATGTGGTACATATATACAATAAAATACTACTCAGTTATTCAAGAAAAAGAAAGAAAGAATGCTATAACTACATGGGTGGACTTGGAGATTATTGTACTGTGAAGTAAATCAGAAAGAGAAAGACAAATACCATATGACATGATATATCTATATACATGTATATAGATATATGATATATACATGTATATTTTTATATCATATATATATACATGCATATATGGAATCTAATACACGACACAAATGAACTTATCTGTGAAATAGAAACAAACTCAGACATAAAGAACAGACTTGTGGTTACCAAGGGGAAGGAGAGTTGGGGAGGGATGGATCAGTAGTGGGATTAGCAGATGTAAATTATTATATATAGAATGGATAAACAAGGTCCTACTGTAAAACACTGGGAAATATATTCAATATCCTATGATAAATCATGATGGAAAAGAATATGGATATATATATATATATATATATATTTGAATCACTCTGCTGTATACCAGAAACTGCTGCTGCTGCTGCTAGGTAGCTTCAGTCGTGTCCAACTCTGTGCAACCCCATAGACGGCAACCCACCAGGCTCCCCCATCCCTGGGATTCTCCAGGCAAGAACACTGGAGTGGGTTGCCATTTCCTTCTCCAAAGCATGAAAGTGAAAAGTGAAAGTGAAGTCACTCAGTCATGTCCCCCTCTTTGCGACACCATGGACTACAAGCCTACCAGGCTCCTCCATCCATGGGATTTTCCAGGCAAGAGTACTAACACATTGTAAATTAAAAAAAAAAAAACTTCAATTTTTTTGTCTGGTTACTTCCATTTAGAATTTTTTTCATATAGAATAAATAGAACCTAATAGATAATGACAAGGTAAAAAGTTAGCATTCATTTTCTCCATTTTTTCTCCTCTTAATCTTTTCCTCTTTCCCTCTCTTTCTCCCTCCCTTATCTCCCCTCTCCCTTCCTCCTTATTTCACTCTCTCATTTTATTTTTTATGGAGACTTAACATGAAGTGAACTAATCTTAGTGTAGATCTGTGAAATTTTATATATATCAATGTATGCAACTATGGGTATCCAACCAGATCAAAATTTAGCAGAACACCCAGAAATTTTCTGTATGCATCATCCCAGTCAGTAATTAACCTTCCCCCACCCTTCCAGTGGGTAACTATTTTTCTAACATCTACCACCATGTCTTTTAAATATTCAAATCATGGAATATTTTTTTCTGTCTTTTCTTTTTTTCGCTTAACATAAAGACTGCAAGATTCATCCATGAGTGAGACATATCATCAGTGGTATATACCATGAGTATAACAGTACTTACTTCTCCATTCTTGATGACCATGTACGTTGTCTTCAGCTTTTGGTTATTATGAATAAAGCATATATGAACATTTATATTCATGACTTTTGGAGGAAATATTTATCATCTTTCTTGGGTAAGAAGAAATGAACTTGCAAGGCAATAACTTTCCACTTTTTCTAAGAAAGTAAACAAGAAGAAATGGCCAAAAGCAGTACTACATCCAGGGAGCCCACAGACACAAATGCATATATGCAGTGCTGGAAGGAACCAGGAGAGCTTCCTATCAACCCCGCCATCCCCAGTTTCACTCACCAGTTAGACCTTGCAGATTCCCAAAGCCCCTGGAGGATGAGCATCATCAAAACATAACCAGGTGGTGACTACACCTGCAGCTGCCCAGATGTGTTTTGGAAGAATCTACTGAGACCTTGATCCTCTTGTCTTTCCACAAAACAACACTCAGATCCCTTTCCAAGATGAAATTCAAGTCACTGCATCTCATTCCCCTATCATGAAAAGAGAGGCACAGTCTGAGGCAGCAAACTTGCTTTAATATTGCAGTCAAAGATCAGTTCAGTTCAGTTCAGATGCTCAGTTGTGTCCAACTCCTCACGACCCCATGGACCACAGCACGTCAGGCCTTCCTGTCCATCACCAACTCCCAGAGTTTACTCAAACTCGTCCATTGAGTTGGTGATGCCATCCAACCATCTCATCCTCTGTCATCACCTTCTCCTCCTGCCCTCAATCTTTCTCAGCATCAGGGTCTTTTCAAATGAGTCAGTTCTTTGCATCAGGTGGCCAAAGTATTGGAGTTTCAGCTTCAACATCAGTTCTTCCAATGAACATTCAGGNGGTGGTGTCATCTGCATATCTGAAGTTATTGATATTTCTCCCAGCAATCTTCATTCCAGCTTGTGCTTCATCAAAGATGCTAGTCACAATTACCACTCAGTAAATCTATGCCTTGCCAGGCCTTGTATTAGAGATGGGACAGCATTTGCCTTTATAATAACAACATTATTTGCCCCATTTACCCCATTTTGAGGGGTTAAAACCATGTTCATATAAAGCCATCAAGGTCTCACAGCTAAACACTGTTTTGATTGACTCAACCTGAACTCCCAACACTGACCTGAGATCGTTAAGGGCCAGAAGGATGTCTAACAATAATTATAAAAACTGTGATTATCCCATGTCTACAAAGAAGAAAACAAAAGAAAAACTTTAAACCTAATAATCTTTCAATATCTCATGGGTCAAGCATGAGACTATACATCTCTGCATTTCTATTTTATTTGCAAAATTCAGAGTAGAGTTGAAAAGACAGAGACCACTAGCCAACCACCATGGAGCATGATTAACCCCAGAATGGAAGTGTAACTCAATAGCTCAGAGGGTGTAGAGAATCAGCCCTCAGTCCCTGAGAGCCATGTGGGCTTTAAAAGAGAAATCTTTGAACTTGGCTTTGAAGGGGACTATTCTTTCAGCAAAGAACGTAGCATGTATTGACAAATTCAAAGGTTCAACATGAGCAAGAATATGCAGGAGGTGCAGGAGAAAGCCTACAGAGATACTATTCAAAGACTAGCAAGAGCAGCTTTCATAGTTAGTTAAGTGAGAGAGGTCGTAAAAATAATGCAGAAAGGAAAGCCAGGTGAAAACTGCTGGCTTGTTAACCACTATGTGTTCTGCTTTTAAAAATATTCCATAATACAATATCCCATATTACAGCTGACCTGAATTTTTATATTAAAATTTCACATCAATTATTCTCTTTAAGAATATTATTTAAATGTAAGTGAATTTTTGGAAGCATTGGATAAGTTTATCGTTGGAATGTACAATACTAGAGAGAAAACACGTGCTATGTAATTTACAAATAAGGGCTTGTTTTTTAATAAGTGACTGATAATGGGAAATTTTACATTCATTAATTTAAAAAATTTTTTTAAAGTCTGGCAAGCAGAGCATGTGTGGCCAAGTAGAACTGGGAGTATTTGTGTTGGGAGTGACAAAAAGAAAAGCAGGTTGGGAAGAAACTGCAAAGTATCCTGAATGTCTTGCTAAGTAGTGAGTTTATTCAATAAAGAGATGAAGAATAAGGCATGCAAACAGAGAGTTTTCATTAAGGGGTTATAGAGTTGCTTACACATACCCCTGACACTCCAACAAACACTGGATTAGTCAAGATAGGCTACTTTGTAATTGATAAGAAAGAAGCCGAAAATGTCTATAGCTTTACAGATCATGGATCTGAGCTGCCACCTTCTAAGCAGTGGCTCTGAACTCCAAGCAGCTTCCAAAATGTGGGTCTGTCACCCCAACAAGGACTTCCACAGGTGAGATAGCCAGCAAGAGCTCTCGACTGCCACAGGTAGGAAGTGACACCTGGTAATTCTGCTTGCAGCCTGTGGGCTAGAAGCAGGAGCAGGGCAGGAGCGGGGCACCACCTACCAGCGGAGGAGCTGAGGGGTAGCGTCTTCCTGTGCCCAGCAAGGAGTGGAGAACGGGATGTAAGTGGGCACTAGCAATCTTTATGGCAAACACTGAGGAGTTAAACTTTTATTTGACTTAGTCAACTGCTGACACGAATATCAATGTCAAACATTTCTCTAACACTTCTTTCCTCATAATTTTAATTTGTGGTTTTGGTTTCAGAACAAATCCTGCCTTTGACAAATTTTGCAATTTAGTTATTTGGGTTAGAGAGTGGCCTTCGTTTACTGTTCACTTGGAAGGAACGAGGTATTTTTGAACTGTAATTATGTTGATTTAGTAGCCACACTGTTAAATTTAAAAAAATTAAAACATTCTAAAAAAGATCTGGCCATGGGGTACAGAGTGCAGATTCCAGCTGGCTTTGTACAATCTCAACACACAGAATCCAGCTCCCATCCATCTACAGCCTCTACCTTTAATTCAGCCCACATGGCCCTGTACCATATACTCAGCTGTATCTAAAGTGAGCAGTGGACTCTCCTGATGCTTTCTTCCTCCTCCAGCTGATGTTTCTGTCCCTTGGTACCCAACTCAACTGCCACCCGGAAGGTCTCTTAGTTGCTGAGTCCACCCCAGCTTCCATGGCTGCCTCTCCAAGCCTTCAACTTGGCTTTGGTCAACCTCAATACCAAATTTTGGAAGGATCTGCCAATAACCCCTAGGATTCTACCCCAGTTGGTCACCTAATCTTAGTACGTTTGGAAGCCAGATTTACTTGCATTCATCAATAGATTCCAGGTCACTGTGGGAGTTCAGAGTAACAGTCAATATCCTGGGAGACTGGAGGAGAAGGAACTGGAGGAGAATGTGGACTTCCACATTCATAACCAGGGCTGGGAGGGCTCCCAGAGCATGACTCATCCCTGCTGTTCTAAAGAAACCCAGCCCTGAGCTCCCCTTTAAGAAAATTGGCCAGAACACCCATGTTATTCATTCCGTCTCCCTTGAGATTCCCACTGGATGGTTGAAAAACCAAGCCCAGAGCTCATATGCTTCTGAATGGGTGTGGTTCTTCACTCTTGATCACGTATCCTTAAAGGCCACATGACCTTGTTCAAAGTCAGCCTTTCCTCCTGCCCAGGTGAGAGGAGACCCAATGGGATGCACTGCCACCACCCCAGAGTCCCTCTGCTCAGTGACAGATGCCACAAACATTCTCTGCACAGCCCAGGACTGGGAGGTGGATATCAGGAATGTGGAACCCACTTTATCATTTCCTTTCCTGCCCAGGAGAGTCCACATGCTAAATGTCTGGCTATGCCCTCTTATTTGAAAACCACCAAAGCCTCCTCTGATTGGATCTTTCTTAATTCTCGAATTCTTAAAGGGTCTGATAGCCCCAGAAAACAAATGAGTGGAGGAGTAGTTTTCACTTCCACCAAGGGCTGCTTCTAAATGGATGGACTTTGAGAAGGAGAGTTGAGTTTGTGCATTCTGCTTTTTTCTAAAGATTTGTTTATTAATTTTGGCTACGCTAGGTCTTCATCACTTTGCAAGGGCTTTCTCTGGCTGCAGCGAATGGGGCTACTCTTGGTTGCAGCATGAGGGCTTTTCACTGCAGTGGCTTTTATTGTTTTGCATCACAAGCTCTAGGCTTGCAGACTTCAGTGGTTGCAGCCTGTGGGTTCAGTAGCTATGGTTCAAGGGCTCTAGAGTGCTGGCTCAATAGTTGTGGCACACGAACCTCGTTGCCCCACAACATGTGGGATCTTCCTGGACCAGGGATCGAACCGGTGTCCCTTGCATTGCTAGCAGGCTTCTTAACCACTGGACCACCAGGGAAGCCCCTCCCTGCTTCTTTAGTTCCTGCTCATCTCATCTCATTACTCCGCACCAGGAAAGAACTCACAATGACAAGACTCAGCCCCTTTTCCTAAGTCTCTTTGATATATTTAACATATTCGTCAGCATAGTATCTGGAATCATCACAATGCCCTACAAGCATTCTCAACTCACAGATAGGAAAAAAGCTGCTGAACCAGTCCTGAGTCAGGGCCCACAGTCAGATGAGACCACTATACAAGGTCTCAGGGCCTGGGACACGGGGACCCATTGCCTGTCTGCACCTACAAGAAACAAGGGGCCTTAGCACTTCTCATGTGCAGAGAGTCTCAGCTACTTATAGAGATAAGATGCAGACAATAATTCTTATTGGTTCTCCAGAGAAACAGAACCAATAGGAGAAAGAGAGACTGTAAGGAATTGGTTCATATGACTGTGGGGTTTGGGAAGTCTAAAATCTGCAGGGCAAGACTTAGGTTGCAAATTCAGAGTTGAAGTTGCAGCAATGAATCTGAGAAACTGAAGCAGGGTTTTTCTCTCACAGTCTTGAAGTAGAACTCCTTCTTTGGGAAACTTTGCTCTGATGATCTTCAAACTGATTGATGAGGCCTACTCATATTATGGGGGCTTCCCAGGTGGTGCTAGTGGTAAAGAACCTGCCTGCCAATGCAGGAGACATAAGAGACGTAGGTTTGATCCCTGGGTCGGAAAGATGCCCTGGAGGAGGACATGGCAACCCATTCCAATATTCTTGCCTGGAGAATCCCATGGACAGAAGAGCCTGGTAGGCTACAGTGCATAGGGTCTCCACCACAGTCTTATACAACTAAAGTGACTCAGCACAAACACACACACACACACACACACACACACACATATGCACACACACACATGCACACACGCAGGCACCCACTTTATGAAGGGTTATTTGCTTTACTTTAATGTCAGTGGATTGATATTTCAGTCACATCTAGAAATATCATTCCAGCAACATCTAGACAGGAGTCTGAGCAAATTATTGGGCACTGTGGCCTGGCCAAGGTGACATGTAAACTATCACCATCCCTATACAGTGCAATACAGTTTAGTGTTTTTCTGCTCCAGGTGGCTTCCCCCTGACAAATGCAGGAACTGCCTGGAGTGTCACTGAGGCCCAGGTGCCAGGTGAAGTCTGAGGCAAGGGCCATCTAGGCAGCTCCAGCCCCATGCCAGGCCCAGCCAGCTGTCCCCGCTCAAGGACAAGCTGTGGACACCTTTCAATTGCTGGCTTTCAACTCTGGGACATTTTACTTTCAGTGTGTTTGTTTTTGTTTACTAATCTTTGAGGATGTATTTATCCTGTCTTAAAAGCTCTTTAACCTTTGTAACTCTGCCATGTTTCATAAATTCCATGTTTCTGATTTATGCTGTTTTTGCTTTCCTTTTGCATTCTTATCGTTTTACCATCCATCTTCCTAATCGTCAAGTTTGCTGATTTTACTTTTCTCCATTCCCCCCCTCCATCTCAAAAACAGAGTAAAAGAGCAGTCTTTTCATGTTTATCAGTTTTTCTTTGTAATTATTTTGTATTGATTTAGTTCTTTTTTAGCCCCCACCACGCCCCAGGTATTCTTCCTTCCCTCAATCTCCTAATACTTTTTCTTTCATGATGGACTTCTAGGCTAATTTTCCGTTTCACTAGTTTTAGTCATATTTCTTTGCTTTTGTTGTTTATTTAGCTGATTCTTATTATAATTTTGCTAACTATTCCTCTTTTTCATCATTTGTTTTAGAGTTACCATTTTACCCCTTCAAGTTTTAAAATATGTTCCCTTCAACGACTCTTCACCTTTCATTGCCTTGTTGGCATTTCTTTTCACTATTTCACATCTCTGTCATCTGTCTCTGTCCCATGAGCATTGGGACTGGAGGCTGACAAACCCCTGGCCTGGTAGGAGTCAAGGCACAGGCACTGATACAACTTGCATCTCTTCATCTGTATTTTTCAACTTAAATCTGCTCTGTATTTTGTTTTTATTTATTTACTTCATTTATTTATTTTACTTTTGGCCACACTGGGTCCTTGTTGCTGCATGCCGGTTTTCTCTGGTTGTAAAGCACAGGCTTCTCATTGTAGTGACTGCCCTTGTTGCTGAACACGGGCGCTAGGCCTGCAGGCTTCAGTAGTTATGGCACGGGTTCAGCCACCCCGAGGCATGTTAGATCCTCTCAGAGAAGGAATCAAACCCATGTCCCCTGCATCACAAGAAGGCTTCCCAACCATTGGACCACGGGGGACGTCCTGCTCTGTATTTTATACTACACATTCTCCTTAAGTCGCAAATAAATATCCTCATGGAAATAAGCAAAGAGTGGTCATGAAGACTCTGCCCATGAAGAAATCACAACAGTGGACTAGCTTGGGCAATGTTTCTCAAAGGGGGTTTGGGGAGCACCTGCCTCAGGATCACTTGGGGAGGATGCCAACATGGCTATTCCTGCACCAGAACCTTTTTCAGAAAGTCCTCAGATGATTTGCATGTAGATAGAGCTTGAGCCACAGACTCAAGGTCCCTAGTTTAAAGGCCTCTTCTTCCCTCCAGCTGGCCTTTGGTCTTTCCATCTGCCTGCACCCGGAGGCCCCCAACCCGCTTGGCCCCACTTCAGCAAACATATCTCTTTTCCAGGACATTCCAGGTCCTGGCCAAGCAGCGGGATTCCTGGACCATGAGACTGTACTGTTTGCTGATAGGGTGTCCTTTGGTCTGGTGGCTCAGACAGTTAAGAATCTGTCTGCAATGCAGGAGACCCGGGTTTGATCCCTGGGTCAGGAAGATCCCATGGAGAAAGGAATAGCAATCCCCTTCAGTATTCTTGGCTGGAGAAGTCCATGGACAGAGGAGCCTGGTGGGCTATAGTCCATGGGGTCACAAAGAGTCGGGCATGACTGAGCAACTTTAACTCACTACCCCCAGAAGGAGCTAACACCTGAACTCCCATCCATCTGAGCCCATGGCCCAGGATGATGGGCAGGCAGAAGTAGCAGAGAACCCCCCAGAGCAGAGAGTCCGAGGGCAATTACAGAGGTGGGGGGAGGGGCTGGCTACTTGCCAAGAGCTGTGCCATGTTATCAAGTCCCAGT
The DNA here is from genome assembly GCA_006410615.1 of Neotragus moschatus. Lineage (NCBI taxonomy): Eukaryota > Metazoa > Chordata > Mammalia > Artiodactyla > Bovidae > Neotragus > Neotragus moschatus. The sequence goes on from SJYA01000663.1 coordinate 2,543,952, forward strand.
GAACAAGGCGGGCAAGTAAAAGTGTGGCCAGGATGACCCCAGAACTTAGGCAGATACAGGGGCCTCCCAAACCCTGACCCAGGCTGAAGAGCTTCCAGAGCTGTGAGCAGCCTCTGCTCCAACTGCAGAGGCACCTGAGCCTGGGAAAAAGCAGCGTCTTGGAGCTTTCAACACAACCTGGGTTGGGATTCATACTGGGGGCCTCGTGGGGAGCCAAATGGTATAAAATACAGGCCTGGAATATACTATTCAGTAAAAAGGGAGAGGAGGTGAGACAAACTGCCCAGAAAGAGGTCTTTCTTCCTCAGATTCAAACCTTTCTCAGCAAGCACGAAGTGAGGAATCTCCCTAATTCCCCTAATCTTCTTGTCACTTCCCAGCCCCAACAACAGTAGACCTCTCTCAATGGTTATTAGCAGTCTTATATCCCTTATAAGATATGGCTACCATGGCCATAACAAACACCACAGAGAAACGTGCTCTCTCACAGTCCTGGAGGCTAAAAGTTCAAGGTGTAGCTACACTGGTTTCTCAAGAGGTTTCTTCTCTTGGCAGATAGATGGCTGTCTTCTCCCCATATCCTCACATGGTCGTCCTGCTCTGCATGTCTGGATCTTGATCTCCCTTTAAAAAAAAAAAGTATTTATTGATTATGTTACAGTATTGTTTCTGTTTTACATTTTGGTCCTTTGACCATGAGGCAAAGGATCTTAGCTCCCTGACCAGAGATCAAACCTGCACCCCCTGCATTGGAAGGTGACATCTTAACCACCGCACCACCACGGAGGTCTCCTGATCTCCTCTTCTTATAAGGACACCAGTCCTATGGGGTTAGGACTCCACTTCATCTTAATCACCTCTTTAATGACCCTGTCCCCAAACACAGTCACATTCTGAAGTCCTAGAGATTATGACTTCAACATACAAATTTGGAGGTAACATGATTTGGCCCATAACAATTGCCAAATGCAAACTCATGGTGTTCATTCTCTGCCAGCTCAGGCTGATTGCAGGTCCATGAGAGCCTGGAGCACTGCTGTGAGTGGGCACTACACTCAGTCCAGGACCTCTGTGAGGGGTCACTCAGACCTTGCCCACCTGTCCTGCAGGCACTCTGCTTCCTTTTCCATCTCCCTTTCCTCTGCTGCTCCACGCATGGCCTTCTCTGCAGCCCTGGTTTTGTCTCTCCTTATCTCAAAAATGTGTTTATCTGAAAAGTATTTCTGCTTTCATACTTTCTTCAGTCTTCTACTATAAAATTCCAGGCCAAGAATCTATAGGAAGAAAAAAAAAAATGATCCCTAACCAGAAACCCTGTAGAAACAGCATATAGTATTCAGTTGTCCTGGGAATGAGTGATCATTACATGAAAAGTAATTTCAAGTAAAACTCAGGATGAGTTTCTCACTCAGTTTAGTTCGACTCTTTGAGATCTTATGGACTGCAGCATGCCAGGCTTCCTTGTCTGTCACCAACTCCTGGAGCTTGCTCAAACTCATGTCCATCAAGTCAGTGATGCCATCCAACCATCTCATCCTCTGTTGTCCCCTTCTCCTCCTGCCTTCAATCTNGGTTCAGCAACAACCTTTCACTATGAATTTTTCTCATAGGTTAAGACCTCAGTGTTACAAATATGAAAGCTGAGGGGACACTAAAATTCATTTCAGAGAGTCCATGGGAGCAGAAATGATGTCTTGTCTTGTTTTGCTCATCATTTTGTCCTCAGCACCTGGCAGAGACCTAGCATTAGGTAATTAGCAAACATGTTGACTAAGTACACAAATTAAGCAATAATTTTTCTAGATGATCCATAGATTATGTAATTTCCATATTTGGCTCATCTGTTAAACCTAACATGGGGAAAGACCTAAGAAATATCTTAGATATTTATAGTTTCTGAAGGCAACCATCTAAATTTAGAGCAAAAGCCACAGGGGCAGACTTTCAGCTTCCTATAATGTCTCCATGTTTTGTTATGGGCTGTGAGTTATCATAAGGTTGATGAGAAAAGAATTGAGTTAGAAAGATGGTATAGAGCCTTGCAATGAGGGAAAGGAATTTTCTCTTACAAAAGCTTTAGTCAAATAAATATATTCTTTTGACTTATGATTAAGTTTCACATTGCTTCTCCATTGGTGCTTTCATTATAATATGAAAAACTGTCCCAATATTACATTGGGAATATTAAAGCAGAAAAATCTCCCACAGTTACTGCTCACCCAGCTACTTATTACAACAGGTAGCATGGGGTGAGGGGAGAGGGCAGAGGATTGTTCTGATAGCTCTAACTTTAGTGTATAAAATATCTAAAAATTTGAACTGAACTGAGAGACAAAAAACGGGTCTGGTCTTGACTCATCCGCAAACAAGCTTTGTAACTTTGAACAAAACACTTTACCTTTCCATCCAGCTTCGATGTTTTATACATTTATGATTTTGTTTCTCTATAACATTTATAATGGTAAGCCAAAGCACGCATTTGTTTTCCTGAGAAAGCTCCAAATAGCAAGACAATGACATTCCAAGAAGAGGCCATTGAAAGAATGAGAAATTACTTAAAGTCACACTCTAGGATGAGTGATGATCAAACTGCTAAATACTAGGAAACTCTGTCTTCTCACCCTGCCCAATCTGCTCAATAAAGTCAGAGTCAGTTGTAGCAGAAGGGACCCTAAGTGGCAAGAAAAGATCAGCATGATCATTTGACCTTTGTTCTCTGTTCATCCACTCATCCAAGAGTCCAAAGAACAAAGTAAGAGGTGTCAAGGGAATTGGGGGAGTTTATTTTTCTGTAAACCAAGGGATTATTGTGATGTGAGGTGTTGAAATTTCAAGGGAGGCTATATTTTTAGTATTTCCTTGCAGAATAACACGTGCCAATTCTTGAGAAAGAGAAAAATCTGCCCAAATTTCGAGCCTATTCTGATATACTCAAAATTGAGATTATCATGGGCAGATTAGAGCTATTCTAGGTAGAACACGTGTTCTGGGGCAGTCAGATATTCATAGGACTGCTGTCCTAATGTGGTAAACAAAAATTCCCTTGGAAGGCTCTCTATCATCCCTTCAGATATATTTATATCCAAGAATCAATGGCCTGAAAACAAGAACTGAATGTACTGATTACAACAGAAGTGAATCTGCTCACTTAGGAATAAACAAGACTACCAGGTGCCTTGAAGAAACAAAAGCAAATACATTGTTTAGTCCACACCAGGTGCCAAGCAAATGGTACTAGATGTTATCTAATACATACGTGTTATCTAATTTAACACTCATGAGAGTCGAGGGAGCTAGAACTATAACTTTTATTTGATACAAGAAGAAGGAAAGACTCAGAACAACCATTGGCTCAGATAACACATCTATTACTAGCCCCACTGTGAAAGTGTGACTTTGGCTGCTAGGAGACCTGAGAGAGCATAGGTGAGATCAACCTGAAACTGACTGGTGTCATTTCAGGGGGTCTCCACAGATCTCTGGTACCATAGCCCTTTATGTCAGCACCGAGAAGAATTCTGTGAGAGCAAAGTGGTAGATAAGAAGTGATTTATTAGAACAGGACGCTGATGAGGCTCACAAGTAGGTGGGTAAGAAATGCTGCTCCCCAAGAACTTAGTGGGCTTTAGTTTTGCAAGCAAAGCAAAAGCAGGGTGAAGGGGGACTTTCTTTGTCTTTCTCGAGTAGACGTCATTCCTCCATCATCCCTCAGATAGGGTAGGGAAATTTACTTGTCCCTCCCTATGTGGTTAGGCCAGGACTGTCATAGCATTTTGGAAAAATACTTTCAGGTCTCAGTACAATGAGGGTTTTTCATTTTGGAAAGTTATCTTCCCATCAATGATTGTTTTCTGTGTGCACAGAGCCTGTTTTGAGGGTCATTAACTTACTGAGTCACTGGGCAGGATGTGGGTCTCATGCCACCATTGTTTTACTGTTTGGGGGCATGTCCCATGCTTCTGTTGCATGTTCTGTTGCTAAGCAAGCCTGCTTGGTTGTGTGGTTAAATAAACCTGCTTTCTCGAGTAATCATTAACTTATCAGAGTTTCCCATATTTTTCTACTTATAATCCCCTAGCGGGATTAACTATTTAATCACCTATTTTGCCCCTTCATCTTGTCCCTTTCAAACCCAATTGCATTACTTGGGAGAAGAAAAGCTAGCTGCCATCACTTATTTATTAACTCATTGAACACAAAGTTAGTGAAGCACTGATAGCATCAGCAGTTCCCAAAGGGTGGTTTCCATGTGAATCGCCTGGGCAAGGAACTACAGCAACCACCCCAGGGCAGCCAGCCTGGGTATGGCCTAATTATTGTCACTCAGTGAACTTCTGTGGGGGGGTGCGTATGTATGTGTGTGTGTTAGTCGCTCAGTCGTGTCCAACTCTTTGTGACCCCATGCACTGTAGCGTGCCAGGCTCCCCCAACCATGGGATTCCCCAGGCAAGAATACTGGAGTGGGTAGCCATTTCCTTTTCCAAATGAACTTCTAGATGATGCCAATGTTTAGGGTCCATGGGTCACGTTTTGAGTAGTAAGTGTTGGTTGGCCAGTCTCTGGAAGGCCAGAGAGAACATAAAAATCAATAAGACATAGTTCTTATCCTTGAGGTACTCACAAGTCTAACAGAGAAAGACACATGTGATAAATAGGCCCACTGAAACAGCAGACTCTTCAGGAAACCCCCAGCCTTCTGGAGTGAAAGGTAGAGAAAACCTCATTGAGGAGGTTTTGGGGCTGAGCTCGAGACAAGAGGAGCAGTCTTCTCAGAGAGAAGGTGGGCTGAAGTTCATTCTGGCAAAGCAGCCAGATTAGGGCAGCAAGTTTAAAAGTTAAGGGACAGCAAGTTTCATGGAAACCCATTTCAAATGCAGTGTTAAAAACAGCACAAGTCACAAGAAGGTCTGAATCCATGATCCAGATTAACAATGAGAAAAATATCAGACAAATTCAAAATTCAGGGACAGTCTACAAAACATCTAACCAGGGCTTCTCAAACTATCAGGATCTTGGAAAACAAGAAGAGACTGAGATGCTGTCACAGACCAGGGCAGACCAGGGAGGGAGCATGACCGAAGGCAATGTGGCATCTTGGACTAGATTCTGGAGCAATATAAAAGGATATTAGTAGTAAAACTAGTGAGTGTCAAGTAATCAACTTTTCTATAGGTCTAAAATTATTTCAAAACTAAATGTTTAGTTTAAAACATGTAACACTGCATGAACCATATTAATATCAGGAAAAGCAGAATNGAGCATGACCGAAGGCAATGTGGCATCTTGGACTAGATTCTGGAGCAATATAAAAGGATATTAGTAGTAAAACTAGTGAGTGTCAAGTAATCAACTTTTCTATAGGTCTAAAATTATTTCAAAACTAAATGTTTAGTTTAAAACATGTAACACTGCATGAACCATATTAATATCAGGAAAAGCAGAATCACTCGTGGCTGATTCATGTCAATGTATAGCAAAATGAATACAGTATTGTAAAGCAAAACAAACTAAAAAATAAAAATTTAAACTTAAAAAAAAAAAAAAACACAAAGAAAATGACCAGAAATGAATATGGATCCAACTCAATGATAACAATGAATTCACCAAGAAGATATAATAATCCCAAATACAGAGATGTACCTAAAAACATGCTCCAAATACATAGGAGTGAAAATTGATATGTGAAAAGAAAAATAAACAAATTCACAATTATACTTGGAAATTTCCACATCTAGCCTTAGTTCTCACTACAAAAAGGAAACAGAAATTCAGCAAGGATATAAAAGATTTAAAAACACTGTGACAACCTGGATGGGGTGAGGTGGGAGGTAGGAAGGAGGTTCAAGAAGGAGGGGACATACGTTATACCTATGGCTGATTCATGTTGATGTATGGTGGAAACCAACACAGTATTGTAAAGCAATTATCTTCCAACTAGGAATAAATCATTAAAAAAATAATTTTAAAAAACATTATAAAGTAAAACTTGAAATATATAAAACAATTCATTCCATAAAGCAGAAGACGCCTTTTAAAGCACAAGACACATGCGCCAAGATGAAGTATATGCAGTCTCATAAAATTAACACCAACAAATGCAAAAGATCTGAATCATACATATTATGTTTCCCTGGTGGCTCAGGGGGTAAAGCATCTACCTGCAATGTGCGAGACCTGGGTTCGATTCCTGGGTCTGGAAGATCCTCTGGAGAAGGAAATGGCACCCCACTGCAGTACTCTTGTCTGGAGAATCCCATGGACAGAGGAGCCTGGTGGGCTACAGTCCATGGGGTCGCAAAGAGTCAGGCACGACTGAACAACTTCAGTTTCACTTTCACAACAAAGACAGAATTAACCTGTAAATAAAAATATTTACAACCTAAAAGTTGAGAGTTGTTTTTTATTCAGCGGGAATTTCAGAACTTCAAGCCCGGGAGGCAGCACTTCAAGGAACCCTCAGAGAACAGCACTGAGGAGGCAAGGGGAGGAGCCAGATTATGTAGAAGTTTTGCGACAATAAGGGGCAGGTAGTCTGAACATCAAAAGATGATTGTTAATTAAAGAAAACCAGATATCCCAAGTAAAGGAATTTAGTGGTTGTTTATTTATGGGAAGAGGCAAGAGTCTGGGCTCACTGAAAGCCTTCCTTTCCTATGCACCTCACCTATCTGGGAGCAGTATCTTGTTTTCAGGTCCTGAGCTTCCTTTCCTCAGGGCTTACTGTAGGCAGTGGCTGTAGTCTGATGGCTGTTAGATGGCAGGTATCCTTCTTCCTGCATTCCCGTAGGGCTCACCAGCTCAAATTGGTGGTGGTAGTCGCTAAATTGTGTCCAACTCTTATGACGCCCATGGACTGTAGCCTGCCAGGCTCCTCTGTCCATGGGGTTCTCCAGGCAAGAATACTGGAGTAGGTTGCCATTTCCTTCTCCAGGGGATCTTCCTAACCCAGGAATCGAACCCAGGTCTCCTGCATTGCAGGCAGATTCTTTAAGCTACCAGGGAAGCCCCGCAATCACTGAAGACTGTAACATCCTTCTTTACTGATAGTAATTTCTCACTAGGAATCAAAAACAAAAAGAAATCTGGAAAAATTTCCCAAGTACATAGCAACTAAATTACACACTTCTAAATTGTACATGACCGACCTAGACAGTATATTAAAAAGCAGAGACATTACTTTGCCAACAAAGGTCAGTCTAGTCAAAGCTATGTTTTTTCCAGTAGTCATGTATGGATATGAGTGTTGGCCCATAAAGAAAGTTGAGCGCTAAAGAACTGATGCTATTGGGACTCTTGAGAGTCCCTTGGACTGCAAGGAGATCAAACAAGTCAATCCTAAAAGAAATCAGTCCTAAATATTCATTGGAAGGACTGATGTTGAAGCTCCAATACTTTGGCTACCTCATGTGAAGAACTGACTCAATGGAAAAGACCTTGATGATGAGAAAGACTGAAGGCAGGATGAGAAGGGGATGACAGAGGATGAGATGGTTGAATGGCATCACTGACTCGATAGACATGAGTTTGAGCAAGCTCCGGGAACTGGTGATGGACAGGGAAGCCTGACATGCTGCAGTCCAAGGGGTCGCAAAGAGTCAGACACGACTGAGCAACTGAACTGAACTGAACTGAGCCAAGGGGAGAACATAGCAGGCTACTGTCTCAAGAACTGTGTGCTGCCCAGCAAGGGGAGCTGAGAGACTTTATAGATAGGGCTCTCAGTGGGGAAGAGGAGGTGATAAGGAGCGAAGTAATAAGAATCTTGAATATTCTTCTTGCATTGTTTCCAAACAGTCATAGCTGGCATCAGGTAGTCCAGTAATTGGGTCTATTCATCTCTGGTTTATTACACTGCGGCCTTCTTTCTGAGATGCAAAAAGTTTACAAGTGGTGGCCTGAAGAGATCGGTGAAGGACAGGACATAATTAACAGAGTTAAACAGTAATCCCTGGTGGCTCAGACAGTGAAGAATCTGCTTCCAACGCAGGAGACCTGGGTTTGATCTCAGAGTTGGGACGATCCCCTGGAGAACAGCATGGCAACCCACTCCATATTTTTGCCTGGGAAATCCCATAGACAGATGAGCTTGGCAGGCTATAGTCCATGGGGATGCAAAGAGTCAGACAAGCTGGGTGACCAACACTTTCACTTTCACACTTTAAAGGATAGTAGGTGTGGATATAACTTACATAGTGTCAGGTTAGTTTTGAGGACTATAAACTTAAGTTATAGACTACAGATTAGGAAGAGTTGAAGTAAAAACAAGGAGTGATCAGGCCTGTTCACTGTTCTCTTTATCTTCTTTGTTCTCAGGAAAGGGAAAGAAAAGAAAGAAAAGCTCATTCCTAAAAGAAAAACTCATTCCTCTTTTATTTAGTTTCACTACAACAGTCCAGGGTCCAATTAATCTGTGCTCAGAGCATGGTGTCGAAACCGAGGCCCGATGGGACAGTCTCATACTGGACACTGTCCATGCTGACTGCTCTGATCATTCCTCTGAGGTCCTAAGCCCAAAGCTTTTAAATGCTTTCAATTTAGGAGAAAAATGCTTTCAAGAGAAAAATGCTTTCAATTTAGGAATGAAAGCATTGTCTACTCACACATGAACGGGCACACACAGGTATACATGTGTGTGTGTGTGTGTGTGTGTGTGTGTGTGTGTGTGTGTAGTAGGATTTAAGTTGGACTGTGAAGAAGGCTGAGAGCCGAAGAATTGATGCTTTTGAACTGTGGTGTTGGAGAGGACTCTTGAGAATCCCTTGGACTGCAAGGAGATCCAACCAGTCCATTCTGAAAGAGATCAGTCCTGGGATTTCTTTGTAAGGAATGATGCTAAAACTGAAACTCCAGTACTTTGGCCACCTCATGCGAAGAGTTGACTCATTGGAAAAGACTCTGCTGCTGGGAGGGATTGGGGGCAGGAGGAGAAGGGGACGACTGAGGATGAGATGGCTGTGGATGGCATCACTGACTCGATGGACGTGAATCTGAGTGAACTCCAGGAGTTGGTGATGGACAGGGAAGCCTGGAACGCTGCGATTCATAGGGTCGCAAAGAGTCGGACATGACTGAGCGATTGAACTGAACTGAACTGAAAGAATTTTCTAGGTCTCAGGTGATTCTGGGATTACTTTAGTGAAAGTCTTAGGTAAGAACCCAAAATTGCTGTGGAGAGTGGCCTCAAAGAAAAACAGATGTTGCAAGAAAGCAAAGCCATGAGCCCAGTGAAGGGAGAATGCAGTAAGGAGCCAGCAGGACCTCCTGCCTGAGTTGCTGTGGATCGTGTTGCAGACAGGTTTATGTATTCTGCACTGTTTTCGTGTGTGTGTGTGTGTGTGTGTGTGTGTGTGTGTGTGTGTGTTTGCTTTGGCCATCAGATTTTATTACAGGGTTGCATGCCCCTTCAAAAAAATATTTTTTTCTGGGTAGCAGTGACGCTGATCCTTCTAAAATCTGAATTATGTACACAGTAGATGAGATTTCATTTTTTCTTTCTTACTTATAATCCCCCAGGCATCAGTTAACTGTATTTCTCCAAATCCCCAGAGAAGGAAATGGCAACCCACTCTAGTGCTCTTGCCTGAGAAATCTCATGGACAGAGGATCCTGGTGGGCTACAGTCCATGGAGTCAGAGTCAGACATGACTTAGTGACTAAAACGCCACCACCATCCCTGTAGGGTCATACTCCTTGAGCACTGAAGTGCAAATGACTCAATGTCCTGTATCCCATCTTCATTGGGAAACTCAGTCTGTCCCTTCCCCACCACCCACCTTCAGACCTGGGGTCATGTCCTGATATCCTCTGCTCTGCTCCTGTCAACTCACACCCTTTAGTTCCACAACAGCATGAGACTGTCTCCTGGCACATGGGTTTCCCAAACAGAGTGGCCTCGTGGAGGAGAACTACCCTCTCAGAGCATTGTAGACAACGCCAGCTGAACTTCAGCAAAGTGCTGCCAGGAGCTGCCCCCAGGACACCTTTCCTGAAGGGCCTCTCTCCCAGCCAGCTCCAGCTTTCTGTGTCCCAGAACCTGGCCATTTCACAAGAACAACTCACACCCAAGCCTCTCCAGGGCTCACACTGCGCAGCCTTCCAAAGCCTCTTGTTATTGCCTCCAACTCCCCAGCACTCTTTTCTACATAAAAGGTGGAATACAACCGGACATTCACCCTTGCCAAGCCATTTACATTTTACAGACAGTAAAGAATCTGCCTGCAGCGAAGGAGTCACAGTTCATCTCTGTGTGGGGAAGGTCCCCTGGAGAAGGAAATGGCAACCCATTCCAGTATTCTTGCCTGGATAATCCCATGGACAGAGGAGCCTGGTGGGCTACAGTCCATGGGGCTACAAAGAGTTGAACACAGCTGAATGACTAACACTTTAACACTTCCATTTTATTTCCATCAGAAAATGTGTATCCCCCTTGATGAAAACATGTTCTGGTGTTTTGATGATGCTGTAAAGAGTTGAATTGCCATTCCTCACCTCTCCAGAGAAGCTAATAGTCTAAAACAGTACATACTTAGAGAAATGCATTAAGAGGAACAACTATAGGAGATATGCACCACACCTGTAATCCCATTTAGACATTCCCCGTCACAATAGATAGCCCCAGGGGCAGAGCAGTGGGTGGACGTCCCTACCTTGGACTGAACTCCACTTCTGAGCAAGCCTACAGGGAGGAGCAGCACCTTGCCAAAAGCATCCCCTTTCACAAGTCAGTTCAGGTCAGTTCAGTTCAGTCACTAAGTCATGTCTGACTCTTTGCAACCCCATGGACTGCAGCATGCCAGGCCTCCCTGGCCATCACCACCTCCTGGAGTTTACTCAAATTCAAGTCCATTGAGTCAGTGATACCATCCAACTATCTCATCCTCTGTCATCCCCTTCTCTTCCCACATTCAATCTTTCCCAACATCAGGGTCTTTTCAAATGAGTCAGTTCTTCACATCAGGTGGCCAAAGTATTGCAGTTTCAGTTTCAACATTAGTCCTTCCAATGAATATTCAGGACTGATTTCCTTTAGGATGGACTCAGTTGGATCTCCTTGCAGTCCAAGGGATTCTCAAGAGTCTTCCCCAACATCACAGTTCAAAAGCATCAATTATTCGGTGCTCAGCTTTCTTCATAGGAAGGTAAAGCTTTCTTTCTTTACCTCCACCATAGTTTGGCCCCAGGTAAATAGCAGGGAGGAAACACAGATCCACCCATCAACAGAAAATTGGATTAAAGATTTCCTGAGCATGGTCTCGCCCATCAGAACAAGACCTAGTTTCCCCCTCAGTCAGTCTCTCCCATCAGGAAGCTTCCATAAGCCTCTTATCCTTCTCCATCAGAGGGCAGACAGACTGAAAACTACAATCACAGAAAACTAACCAAACTGATCACATGGATCACAGCCTTGTCTAACTCAATGAAACTATGGCCCATGCCTTGTAGGGCCACCCAAGACGGATGGTCATGGTGGAGAGTTCTGACAAGGTATGGTCCACTGGAGAAGGAAATGGCAAACCACTTCAGTATTCTTACCTTAAGAACCCCATGAACAGTATGAAAAGGCAGAAAGATAGGACACTGAAAGATGAACTCCCCAGGTCGGTAGGTGCCCAATATGGTACTGGAGATCAATGGAGAAATAACTTCAGAAAGTTATTAAAATCCTTAATATTCTGTAATATTCTGTTTTAAAATTCGGCACAAATGAGTAAACAGGATAGTTTGTGACTGAATGTTTGTGTTTACTCATCAGTCACTTCTATAAAATGATCCTCATACAGACTGTCATATCCTCTTATTCATCATCTCCAGATGTTTCCCTTTGTTTGGTTTCTAATGGTTATTCTTAAATTGCTATTACAATTGACCTCTTTCAGCTGATTTTCAGCTCAGTGATTTTTAAAAAGTCTGGGCAAGTTGCAAATGTCCCAAAGTGAGATGATCTGTTATTTCCAAATGTGTTATTTGTAAATGTCGTTTTTTTCTTCCTTTCCTAAACTTTTCTCAAGGGGTTACATTGTTCCAGATTGTTCTAGCATTTGGAATAGAGTTGAGTTACACACTTAACATTCTTCTTTAATTATGAAGTTGAAATAAACATCAGTAGATGCCAGATCCAGTTGTTGATGGGGACAAAAGTGCATGGGCCAGTGGGAAAAGGAGTGTTGATCTTTTTGAAATAAAAATGATGAATAGTTCACGTTATCACCCTCTGAAGGAAGGACAAGAGGGAAAGCATTTCCATTTTGGCAGTTTCTCTGTTTACAAAAAAGGGAAGGTAGGAGAAGCCTGGGCTCCCACAAGCCCTCACAGTGTTTTGCAACTTCTTTGAAAGGCCACTAGGGAACCAAGGCCTCTGCTCCCCACTGACAATTGATGAGGAGATGGCACCCTCATGCCACAAGAAGACCCCAGAGCTGGCTCTGGGCTCCCTCTGGGGTGCTCCTTGGCAGAAGCACATGGGTAGCTAGGCACCAGAGAAACGTCAGTGGTCTTCAGACTGATTTTCTTCAACCATCAATCTTACGAAGTCTCTTCTCCAAGACTCTAGAGAGTCCCCACGCTCCACGGGTGAGACCCAGGCCCTCCTATTTCTCCAGTTTCATACCATCTCAGCCAATGCCCTGCAACCTTGACTTTTGTGTTTTAACACCTATGCCTGTTCTATTGAAATAATCTCCCCTCCCTTGGTCTTCTCTTTGGTCACCTCCCCAAGGGCCCATGTCTCCCCACTGCTGGATAATCTTTACAGGGAGAATTGTGTCTCCTCCCAAATTCACAGGCAAATCCTTAAACTTCAATGTAACTATATTTGGATAGGGGACTTTTACGGAAGTAACTAGGGTTCAATGAGGTCAAAAGAGCGGTGCCTTAACACAATAGGACTGGTGTCCTTATAAAAAGAGAGAGAGAGACCAGAAAAATGGAAACACAGAATGCATTTTGGGTCTCAGTAGAGCACAGATTCTTCTGTCTTGGTGCAGAGAGAATTCAGCAAAAGGCAGAGAGCTGGGTAAGGAAAGAGTTTATTAGTACCGGACATTTGTGAGAGATGCAAGTTAGCAGGTAAGGGAGTGCCATCCCCTGAAAGCTATGTGGGCTACATTTGTATAATCAAATAAAATAAGGGAGGGGAAGAAGACCACCTTCTTCCTCAAATTTGATCTCAAGTTTTTGCCATCAGCTCCTCCTCAAGCAGTGGAGTTTTCTTGCCCCTACGTGGTCAAACAAGGACTGTCATGAAGCTATGGAAATGAGCAAAAAGGTGGTCAGTTCAGTTCAATTCAGTCACTCAGTCGTGTCTGACTCTTTGGGACTGCATGAATCGCAGCACACCAGGCCTCCCTGTCCATCACCAACGCCCGGAGTTCACTCAAACTCACGTCCATTGAGTCGGTGAAGCCANATTGACTAGTTTTCTGTGAGTATGGTTTCAGTGTGTCTGCCCTTTGATGCCCTCTTGCAACACTTACCACCTCAGGTTTCAGTAAAAAGTCACCTTTCCCTATATTTCTGCTCTTAGTACAAGCAGAGAAAGCCCCTTCTCAAGGATCATTGTTTGTTGACTTCAATGAACAGCATGCAGGCCTCATTCCATTGTTTATGCTTGGGACATGTCTCATGCTTCCTTTGCATGGTTTCATTGCCAAGCAAGTCTGCATGGTCTGTTTTTAAGCAAGNCTCTTAGTACAAGCAGAGAAAGCCCCTTCTCAAGGATCATTGTTTGTTGACTTCAATGAACAGCATGCAGGCCTCATTCCATTGTTTATGCTTGGGACATGTCTCATGCTTCCTTTGCATGGTTTCATTGCCAAGCAAGTCTGCATGGTCTGTTTTTAAGCAAGCCTGCTATCTTGATAGATCATCAATCTACAGATGTCTCCATACTTTTTCTCTATTTATGAACCCCTAGTGAGAGTAGCTATTTAATCTCCTAAGTTGTCCCTTTACTCTGTCCCTATCACAAATACACAGAGAGAAAAGGTCTCAAGAGAACACAGCAAGAGGACAGCCATCTGCAAGAAAAGAAGCTGCGGGAGAAACCAACCCTGTCAATACCCTGATCTCAGACTTCCAGCTCTGTGACCCACGAGAAGACCAATGTCTGTTGTTTTAAGCCCCTCAGCCTGTGGTGCTCTGTGATGGCAGCTAGCAAAAAGCTGTCTGCCTCTCACCCATGGTGGCCCTTCCTGACCATCATTCCAAATAATTAATAGAGCATTTGATCTTCCATAAGTACTTCTTCCCCAAGGTTTCCCAGGTGGCACTAGTGGTAAAGAATCCATCTGCCAATGCAGGAAATATAAGAGACCAGGTTCAATCTCTGGACTGGGAAGATCCCCTGGAGGAGAGCATGGCAACCCACTCCAGTGTTCTTGCCTGGAAAATCCCAAGGAGAGAGGAGTTTCATGGGCTACAGTCCCTGGGGTCACGAACAGTTACACGAGTAAGTGACTGAGCACCAGCACTAATCACCTCCTCCCTAGTGACAGAATATACCTGCTATCTTTCTTATAAGTGATCAAGCAGGAAAATAAGATCTTCCTGTCCCCAGTAAGAAATGAGCTTCCCTTAACACCTGACATCTTAGCTCCATGCCACATAAGAACAGAAGTGGATTTAATGGAACAAATGGATTAGAGGAACCAGGTTGGTGTGAGGATTCAATAACCATGATGAGGTGAAAAAGCACACAGTTGGTCATAGGGTGAGTGCTCCATGAATGTAAACACTACCCCTCGAAGAACATGCAACCCACCATGCCCACTGAGAGGACATCTACAGACGAAGGACACATTTCTCACTTTGTCCATTTGGTCAACAGATATTAACAGAAGCCCAATGAGGGCCGGCAATGTGCAAACTGGAAGGAAACCGGTAAGAAGCAAAGCCAACTCCACCCTCAGGAGTTTATTTTCTTCTGGAGAAAACAGATAACAAACAAGGAGCAAAACCAGAGTCTTAGTGACTGATAAGCACTAGACAGGGAAATGAGGTGGAGTGGGGTGGGGTGATACGGGTGCTTGGGGGCAGGAGGAGAAGGGGATGACAGAGGATGAGATGGCTGGATGGCATCACGGACTCAATGGTTGTGAGTCTGAGTGAACTCCGGGAGTTGGTGATGGACAGGGAGGCCTGGCGTGCTGCGATTCATGGGTCGCAAAGAGTCGGACACGACTGAGCAACTGAACTGAACAGAACTGAACTGATTCCAACATTTGCCTGACACCCACTGTGTACCAGAGATCATACCAGGTGTTGGGAAAATAAAGATGAACAAACAGCTTCTCTCAGAGGAATGGCCGTCAAGGGCAGGGGAATCCCTGCCTGCCTTCCTCAGTTCTCCAGAAGCTCTGGTGGTAACCACCAGGGTCTGTCTGAGACTCCTATTTGTACTCACAGACCTTGGTTACACTGACAGCACTGTTGTGTATGATTTTTTTTTTTTTCCTTTCCCTTCTTCCTCCACAATTAAATCTTGTTATTCGAGTGTCCTCAGACCTCTGTTCTCCACAGACAATATTCAAGATTAGGGCTAGAGAAACTGTGGAAGAACTGTCAATTTCCCCATGAGACTTAAGAAGTCTAAAATAAAGAATTCTCTATATCCTAGTGGACATTTCTTTCTTTTATCCTTTTAAAAGGGACAAAACTTAAGAAAATATCCTTTGCTTATGGTCAAAAGAAGAAAATAAAAGCATTTCCAGTGTACAATCATCTGACTTAATTTTCAAAGCACCAGTATCTTTATGGGGTCCCAGATGGTGGGTGAGCACTGGGCAGTGCTCAGGAGGACATCAGAAGGGATGGCTGGGATGACTGATGGACATGAACAGTGATCACATGGAACTGAGCTCCATGAGGCTTGCACAATTCAAAATAAAATTGGAGGAAAATATTGACTCTGAGCCTTTTAGTCGCCAATGCAAATATATACTATTTATATTGGCTATAAAATCCACCAGGAGTGATCTGCCTGGTCTCATAGTGGTCACTGACTCCAGGGACTAAGAAGAAAATTTGGGTTCTGGACTCATCCTCCCCTCTTCCTGTCCCTCTGATTCTAACAGTGTGGCCTCAGACCTGGCTAATCAGAACATTCCTCTGACTCCAGGGGGAATCCAGGAAGGGTAACCCTGATTTGACTCAACATGAAGCAAAAAGACTTTGGGCTCCTGGGGAAAGTGATTCTGATTTGGAGGAAGCTTGATTCTGAGAAGATGTGGGCTGGGCTGGTGGCCATCGGCTCAAGAGGGGACAGGGTCAGTGCGGTGAAGGCAAGACCTCCTTTAGACACCCAGTGTGGAGGCTGGATCATTAACTCTTGGTCAGACCTGCAAAAGCAGAGCAACTTTGGAGTGTGGTGACCCTCTGCTTTTCTTTCTGTACCTCTGGCTTTCTTTTGTGTTCCTTTTTCAGCCTGGTTGAGGTTGGGTTTTTGCCATCAGCACCTGAAAGACCACATGGGTGGGAGTCTGTATCCTGGTCCCAGTTAGTTGGCCCTGCTCGTGCAAGGAAACTGTGATCCACAGCCCACGGCCACGCATGGGTCAGTGTCTGGCCTCTTGGATGCCGCGTGCTTCCAGGCCCAGCGGTGCTCTCCTCCTGTGATTTGCCAGGAATGCTGGGATGGGAGCAGGTGTGGTAGGTGATCAGATTCAAGCTGATGTTGTCAGAAGCATTCAACTTGATGTCTGGTGCCTTCTTTTCCCGCTGCTATGAGAAGGGGATGTTCCACATCCGAGTAAAGAGGGAGGCCCCATCCCTGACCGAGGATGCAGAATAGTCATGGACTGGGGCCAGGAGGATCAAGCCACCGTCCCGGCTGACCTGCAGCTGGCAGGACAGAGCGGCAGGCCCCCCGGGAACGTGAAATGTGAGGAGTCAGCTTCCGTTGAGCAGCAGTCTCCCTGGCTTCTATTACATCCACTGATAGTGGCAGAGGAACACAGCATCCTAAACCGGTCCCAGTGAACCCCGAGTCCGAGCAGCCCTTGTGATGTGGTCCACTTGGGCACCTCCCACAGCTGCGTAGAAAGCCAGGCAGCCTGGCTGTCCCTGGAAGGTGCCTTATCTTGGCAGGCTCCCCTTACCCTGGAAAAAGTGATCATAACTGACTCCATGGACTGCATCACCAGCCACAGAAACAGCGTGTAAAAACCAGATCCCGAAATGGGTCAAACATTTTCCCTTGCTACAGCCAATTCTAGGTTTTTATCCCATGATAGAAAGTTCTACCATCTTATAACATGCACTTGTTTAGGAAAATACCACAGAGTGGTGGCTTTTAAGAAATACCTGTTTTTTGAGTAAGAGAAGAGAGGGCAGAAAACATGAAAAAAAATCTATTACTGTACAGTAAGAAAAAGTAGGATTTATCTTTTTTGATGGCTCACTGGGGAGTGACATGATTTTATAGAACTGTACATTTCCACAGAGCCAAGCAATCATATTTTACAGAATTTGGTTCGTTATGAGAAATATGCATAAAACAGAGAAACAATTTGCCTTAAAATGGAATTTACTACATGGAGAAACTCAGAGACTTGTGGACAATCCACTCCAGGACTTCTCCACTCATGGCCCTGGAGTTGTGACACTGTGATCATATATTACACATATATGTATGTATGTATGTGTATATATATGTATATATATTATATCTATATATATGCATGGGCTTCCCTAGTAGGCCAGCTGGTAAAGAATCCACCTGCCATGCAGGAGACCCCAGTTTGATTACTGGGTCAAGAAGATCCTCTAGAGAAGGGATAGGCTACCCACTGCAATGTTCTTGGGCTCCCCTGGTGGCTCAGATGGTAAAGAATCAGCTTGCAATGAGAGAGACCTGGGTTCAGTCCCTGGGTTGGGAAGATCCCCTGGAGGAGGGCATGACAACCCATTCAATATTCTTGCCTGAAGAATCCCCATGGATAGCCTGGTGGGGTCGCAAAGAGTTGAACACGATTGAGTGACTGAGCACAGCACACAGCACATATATATACAAGCATGCTAAGTCACTTCAGTCATGTCTGACCCTTTGCGGCCCTATGGACTATAGCCCGCCAGGCTTCTCTGTCCATGGGATTCTCCAGCCAAGAATACTGGAGTGGGCTGCTATGCCCTCTTCATATATATATATGTATGTATATATATATATGTATGTGTATATATATATGTATGTATGTATGTATATATATATATATATATACATATATTTGGGTTTTGTCCCCATCTCTGGCACATAGCTCCTAGAAACTTTGAGATTTCCTAAGTGAAGAAAGCAACAGGTGTTTCTTTTTTTAATAGAGTGATTTTGGAAAGCTTCTGGGGATGGGAGACGGTTGCCAATGGAGCCAGTCCTGTGATTAGAAGGTTCAAATTTTCAATCCCATCTCCCTTGACCTCTGGGGAATCAACTGATTGGCAACAGCCAATTATTTAATCAATCTTGCATGTATACAATGAACCCTCCAGGAAAATCCAGAAAAGCAGGGTTCAGGGAGCTCCGCAGTAGATGACCACGTGGAGATTTGGGGAGAGCAGAGTGTTTGGTGAGAATATGGAAGTTCCATGTCTTTCCGCGTGCCTTGCCCCCTGCACCTCTCCATTCTGGCTGTTCCTGGGTTACATCCCCTTACAATAAACTGGTGATCAAGTGGGTAAAATGTTTCGCTGAGCCCCCTGAGCCACTCTAGCTAATTAATCAAACCTGAGGAGGGGATCCCACTCCAGTACTCTCACCTGGAAAATCCCATGGATGGAGGAGCCTGGTGGGCTGCAGTCCATGGGGTCACTAAGAGTTGGACACAACTGAGCGACTTCACTTTCACTTTTCACTTTCATGCATTGGAGAAGGAAATGGCAACCCACTCCAGTGTTCTTGCCTGGAGAATCCCAGACAGGGGAGTCTGGTGGGCTGCCATCTGTGGGGTCACACGGAGTCGGACACGACTGAAGCGACTTAGCAGCAGCAGCAGCAGAGGAGGGGATCATGGGACCTCCCTGGAGCAGGTTGGTCAGAAGCACAGGTGACAACCTGAAGTTTCCCCTGGAGTCTGAGCTGGGGGATGGGGCAATCTTGGGGAATCTGATGCTGTCTGTGGGGACAGGGTGTTAGAACTGAATTGCTTGTTGGTGTGTATCCCCTCAGCTCTACCTGCCCCCCCCCCACACACACACACACAGCAACTGGGGGCAAAGGTTTAAATTGCTGCACAGCTTCACATCAATTCTCCTTACACATCGAGAGGTATGAAAACACACAGCTCAGATCAAACAGTCCAGACTTCATCTTTTACAGACAAGGACTGAGGGAACACACGCCAAAGCCTCCCGGGCAGGTCAGTGGTCCAACTGAGGTGTAATACTTCACAGGTAACAACACTCAAAAACTCCATTGTTCTCCCCCGAGATGGCCAGTGAGCAGCACTCCCCAGGACTGATGCTGCGCCCACAGAAGTGGCGAGCAACTTGCTCAGTTTTGGGGGTTTGAGTCCCAGGTGCAACCTCTGGGTAGAGAATGCACAGGGGAAGCAACTGAGATATACAGCAGCCCCAAAGGAGGGGCTTTGCTACTAAAAGTACTAGCTTCTTTCAGAAACAGTTGGTGAAATAAAATTCATGTTTTATGGCAAGATGAAAAAAATCTAAATGAATTTCTCTTTGCCCCTTTGGGCCTCGTCCCTCACCTCTGGTGTGTGTTGTGCATCTGCGTTGATCAGACCCCTTAGGAGAGGACCTTCCTTCTTAACCTTGTAAGGGGCCATGGTGACCCATGACCCTCCATCACTTTTGTTCACGGAGATTTGGACTGTGCAAATTGTCAATAATGCATCATGTAGTATACAGCCTTCTGTTTCAACAACTTACATAACTATGCTTTGACCTCTAACAGGCAGAAGAGTTCTTGGAGCTTTCTCAGAGGCTGTTCCCAGGTTATAATCCTCAGTCTGGCTCAGATAAAATTTTCCATTTCTTTCTTAGATCTACTGATTTTTTTCGTTGACACAAGAAAGGACAATATCCTATGAAAGTAATGAAGAGAAAACCCTGGCGGCCAGCAGGGCCCGGCCCCCAGGGCCAGGGGACAAGGGAGCATCCCTGGTGCAGAAGGGATGGCCCAGCCCAGGACCCAGGAGGACCTGCTGTCTGGACATCACCCAGCTCAGTCCATCAGGGAGAGATACCCTCCCAAGGCCTGGACACAGTTGGTCAGTACAGGGGGTAGGACCCAAATTCTCACCTTCGACACAACACACAACTCCCTCCCCAAAAATACCAAAGGAAAATCTGATTTGGAGTCAATGAGTGCCACACCATCCCAGTGGAGGCCCCATGGCATGGCCCCACAGGGAGATGGCCAAGCCCCGACACAGCTGAAGAGGCCTCCACCAGAAGAAGGACTCTGAGACAGCGTTCAGGTTATCAAAGGCCATGAAACACAGCCTGGGCTCCAGGGGCTGAGAGAGATGACACTTAGGGAAGCAGAGATTATAGACCAGGAGCGAGTGCGTTTGAAAAGAGCCAGGATTTTAGAGGAAAGAACAGCATCCATAGAACAGGGCCACAGAATCCAGGGGAATTGCAGGTTGTCAGTCACAGTCATTAGATAAAAACAGAGCAGTCTGAAATACAGACATGGACCAGACGCCGGAGAAGGTGGGAAGGTGATAGCGTGAGAAGCCCAGCTCTAAGTCACAACCGATCTAGAAGAAGAGAACAGCGCACCTTGTGGTGTTGCTGGTGTCTGGAAAGAAGGAACATGATTTAGTTCTCCCCTAACGCTGAGTGGCCCATCTCATCCTCCAGGCCGGGCCCCCTTGGAGCTGGAAAGGACATCACTAATCCTCAATTGGCACCAGAGGCGTGAAGCAGGTACCCCCTGGGATCTATGACCTGTGTTTCAAGGGTGCCTGGATACTTATGTGGGTTCTTCACATGCCTTCCCAGCAGCCTCTTGTGCTAACACCCAAAATGCACCTGCCTCTACTGACCCACCGCTAAAATAAATTCCAGACTCTCTATCTGAAGACCCCTCTTAACTTTCTTGCAGGTGACGGTATCAGGCTTCAGACACCCCAGCCCCACCTCCTCTTGGAGCCCAGAAGCCATGACGCAGGCAGTGGGGCGGCTGGTGCCAACAGGGTGCCTGGCTCTGGGGCCAACATGGGCAGCACAAACAGAAGCAGCAGGAACCCCACTTAGGGGACTTTGCTGGTGGTTAGGGCGCCATGCTCCCACAGCTGGGGCCTGGGCTCAGTCCCTGGCTGGGGAATCGAGATCCTGTAAGCCACGCAATGCAGCCAAAAAAAAACCACTTAGGAAACACTGCCTTCCTCAAAGCCTTGCTCCTTCCATGGCCACCCACAGAAGGCACCAGGCTCACCAGGACAGCTGGCAGGGTCGTAGGATCCCCCAGCTCCAGGTTCACACACTTGAGCATTTCAGTCCCACATCCCACCAGGAATCAAGAATGCCTGCTTTGAGTTCAGCAAGCCTCTACAAAGGTGACCTGCCGTGTGGTTCCTTTTCTTGGACGCCAATTCTCTCACTAGCATGCTCTCAAGGATGATCCCCAAAGGACATGAGTCTGGAACTTGTGAGCCTGTCTCGCAGCTAACGGATGCTCTGAAAGGGCAGAAGGGTCTGTTCTCTCCTCTCTCCCTCCCACTTCCCTTCTTTCTTCCCTTGCTTGCTCCCCTCCCTTCCTCCCTCCCTCCTTCCTCCATTCCCCTGTCCTCCTCTTTTTTTTTTTTTTTTTTTTTGGTCTCAATACTCTAAATGCCAGGGGCTCTGCTGGTTCTTCAACATTTAATTTGCATCAAGCCATGGCCCTGGGCTCAGGAAATTCAGAGGTGGGAAGGCCAAATCAGCCTGCCCCCTTAGGAGTTCCTGTGTGTGGACCTGGAATTGGGCCCAAAACAGCAGCTGCCTTTTAACCTAGGCACACCCATGCCAACCTCAGCTCCAGCCCATTAGGGTTGCCAGAGTCAGCAAGGGAGAGTCCAGGAGGGCCCATTAAACTTGAATTTAAATGACCCACAGGAGGTGCGATCCTAGGAATTTGTCTCTTGATTCAGCAGTGCTTGGCTGAAACAGACCCAGGGACGCCCCTTGCTCCAGCCTCCAACCATCCCCCAACTTTTATTCCAGTGGCAACTTTTGGCATCAGCTACTCTGCTGTCTGTGATTACCGAGACCAGCGACAATTTCTTGAGCTTAACTCCTTATAACTGATCATCCACTAGTCCCAGATTCCTCAGAATTATTCCACTGAGGTGGAGGCCGCCACCAACTACCTGGTCAACAAGCATCTGGGGACTCCTACACCTACCTGTCTCTGGGCTTCTATTTCAACCAAAATGATGTGACTCAGGATGGGTGTGGGCCACTTTTTTCCACAAATTGGCCAAGGAGAAGCGCACGGGCGGCAAGCATCTCTTGCAAATGCAAAGCCCGTGCAGCAGCCATGCCCTCTTCCTGAATGTGTAGAAGCCATTTCAAGAGGAGTGGGGTAAAACCCAGGATGCTATGTTAGTTGCCCTTCTCATAGACAAGAATTAGAACCAGGCCTTTTCGGATCGCCATGGCCTGGGTTCTGCCAGCGCAGATCCCCACCTCTGTGACTTCCTGGAGAACCATTTCCTAGGTGAGAAGGTGAAACTCATCAAGAAGCTGGGTGGCCCCCTGACCAACCTCTTCAGGCTGGCTGGTCCCCCGGTGAATATCTCATCAAATGGTTCACCCTCAAGCATGACTAGGAACCTCTGAGACCAGTGGCCTTTGAGGAGCCCCCTACTAACGTCAGGGCTTCCTGAAGCCCATCTCTGCAGCCACTAGGCAGCTTTTTAACACTCCCAAGACCTCTCTCAAGCCTTGAACAAAACGGAAACAATAAAGGTTTTTGCAGCAAAAAAAATAAGTAAATAAATGAGCAACAAATACTGTTTGGTATAAGTACGTTCCACACACTGCATGGGACATTCTTACTCCACCCTACTACAATACCATGGCAGGCTGCCAAGAATCTCCTCCTTTACTCGGAGGGATCTGAGGTCCAAAAGTGGTGGAGCCCAAACTTGTAACCTGCAGATTAATGTTCTGTGTTCCCTTCCAGGTCTGTGTCAGACAGTCACTGAGACCAGTCTGGGTGAATCCTCACAACACCATCCTGGGGGCAGGTGGCTCTATAATGGTGTCCAAAAGGGCTCTGTGAGCTCTGAGCTCTTCCAAAGAGATCAGTGACCACCAACCAGAGTATAATTCTAAAATGTTAGAAAAAAGTTTAATCACAGTTTGAAAAATGAAAGGGAAAAAAAAAACCCACCCCCAGAGATTATCAAGTTTACAACCATGTTCCATCTTTCCTCATTGAAGACAAGCACGCCAGGAACCAATAACACGAGCACTGCCTAGCCAGTCCTCATTCATCATTACAACTTTAGTCCTTAGAAAACTCAGACAGAGAAATTAAGCAACTTGTCCAAAGTAACACAGCTGGGGATGAGGGTGATGGAAGTGAGGGGCAGGCCCAGCACTTGGTGGCTGTGAGATACATAACCACCGAGAACACCTGTCTTACTCTTTTTCATTGTACACTCTTCATGGTTCTTCTTTCTTCTCCTCCTTTCCCTCTCCTTCCCCCCAAAACCAGTCTTACTCATCATCTTAAAGTAAGCCAAGCATCTGTGCTTACATTTCAGTGGTGTCATCTCATTTCATCCACCCAGAAACACTGACTTACCGTATATTTCAGGTAAGGAAACCAGTTCCAAGAGGTTTGCCCAAAGTCACAGAGAAAGGAAGTAGCAGAGTGGTAATCAAATCATCCTACATCTAAAATCGTAGCTCTTTCCACTGTATCACTCTATTTCTCAAACGGCTACCAAAAGCCATTCATTTATGGCTCTTGTTTTTTACTGTGGTAAAATTAACATGTTTAACCGTTTTTAAGTGTACAGTTCAGCGGCGTTTAGCACCTTTACAACACTGTGTTACAAGAGCCCCTCTCTAGTTTCAAAACTCTTTATATCACCGAGAAAGGAAAGCTTGTGCTGGGAAGCAGTGACTTCCTGCTTCCCCCTCCCTCAGCCCTCAGCAGCACGGACCCCGTTTCTGTCTCTGTGGATTTGCCCATTCCACACACTTCCTATGAATACAGTTCTATAATATGTGATTTCTTACATCTGGCTTCTTTTATCAACATGATGTACTGAAGCACAGGCACATTGCTTCGTGTGCTGGTACTTCATGCATTTTTAGGGCTGAATGATAGTCCACTGTGTGAACATACGACAGTTTTCACCCATTCTTCAGCTGATGGACACCTGAGTTATTTCCACACCTTCACTGTTGTAAACAGTGCTGCTATGACCCTTCATGAACAAGTTTTTTCTTCAGTATCTGTTCTCGTTTCCTTGGCGTATAGATCCAGGAGAGGAACAGCTGGGTCATGAGGGAATTTGAGGGCAGTGGGAACCCATACTGGACTGCGATGTTTGCACAACTGTTATGCATGTGTTAGAAGTTACTCCACACATTCAGGGCTTCCCCAGTGGTCTGGTGGCTGAGAATCTTCCTGACAATGCAGGAGACATGGGTTTGATCCTTGTTCAGGGAAGAATCCACATGCCACACAGCAACTAAGCCCATGTGTCACAGCTACTGAGCCCACACGCCCGAGAGCTCATGTTCCACAACAAGTAGCCCGCACTCACCGCAGTGAGTAGCCCCCACTCATCGCAACAAAAAAAGCCCACACACAGCAACGAAGACCCAGTTTAGCCATAAATAAGCAAATAAATCTTTTTTTTAAGTTACTGAATACATTTAAATTGGGTGAATATTGTTGTATGTATATTATATATTTCCATAAAGGTTATAATACTGTTATGCAGTTTTAAGAATGACCGTTTTAATCAGAGTATAATATTTCATCAAATGGATGTGCCCTGTTTTACTAAATAACTATTGAACTTTAGAATGAGAATATTTTCAATCTTTCATTTTTTTTTTAAATACTTCAACCAACATTCTCGTTCATAAAGCTTTTGCTCAAACCTATTTCTTAACAATTTCGTTAGAGCTGAATTCCAGAAATGGAACACGGGACAATTGGAATGCCCATTGTCATGGCCCTTGCTGTGTATTAAGGCTTCCCTGGGACCTCAGCTGGTTAAGAATCTGCCTGGAATGCAGGAGACCCCGATTTGATTCCTAGGTCAGGAAGATCCCCTGGAGAAGGGATAGGCTACCCACTCCAGTATTCTTGGGCTTCCCTGGTGGCTCAACTGGTAAAGAATCTGCCTGGAATGCAGAAGACCTGGGTTTAATCCCTGGGTTGGGAAGATCCCCTAAAGAAAGGAACAGTTACCCGCTCCAGTAATCTGGCCTGGAGAATTCCATGGACTATACAGTCCATGGGGTCGCAAAGAGTCAGACACAAGTGATCGACTTTCACTTTCACTTTGCTGTGTATTCACACTTCTTGTTCTTTAACATTAAAGGCGAAAAGCAGTCATAGAGGTGGATGGAAACATATCACATGTGTTAAAAACTGAGGAATTCAGAAAGGTACTAAAACAAAACTCTCCTTGTTCACCATGGGAGGATTCTAAGAAATAAACTCATCCTGAAAAGTGTAAGTAAAAAGGGAGGGAGGAATGAAGTATTTATCCTGATTTTCCTGTAAAAACTGTACTTTAGAGTCATAGTGTGATTGCAGTGAGTAAATGCCTAAGGTAAACAGAGTCCTTGTAGGCCATACACACAGAAGAGATAAATAGAATATTTCCATTTTGTGACCATTTTGGTCACTGTAATGCAAAGTCTTTACTTGTCATAAAAGGAATGATCCCAAGTGTTCCTTTTTAGCACCAGAGACAGAAGGAAGGGTGACACCTGGAGGACTCTGTGTGGGGAGCTTGGCAAACAGAAGCAGCTCAGAGGAGCCTTCAGAACTCAGCTGGATGACTCCAGACAAGCCATCTGATTTAGAAGTCCTCGTGGGGGCCTGTCAGACCCCCAGAGACTACAGCATGGGTATCATCTCACACACAAAGCCATCCACCATGAGACGGGGAAGGAACAGGTAATGTCCCAAAGGAGAGCCACGCCCGGGCCAGGTCACAGGACTCCTGTGCCCCGCGGGAAATAAAAGCTTTACTCAAGTTGTTGTTTAGTCGCTCAGTACCGTCTAGCTGTTTGGGACCCCAAGGACTGTAGCCCACTAGGTTCCTCTGTCCACGGGATCTCCCAAGCAAGAATGCAAGAACACTGGAGTGGGTTGCCATTTCTTTCTCCAGGGGATCTTGGCAACGCAGGGATCCAACCTGCGTCTCCTGCACTGGCAGGCAGAATCTTTTACCTGAGCCACCAGGGAAGCCAAATTACTCACAAGAAGGGGAATCAAGGAGCTGAGAGCCCTGCTACCTGGGTCCATTACCCTCTGCCTTCCGGACTTGTAAAGCAGCTGGGCGGGACCGGCGCCCTCAGGGGTTCGTTCTTACAAAGGACCTTACAGGGAACGGAAGATGCTCAGCAAACCCTACAGCTTCACAACCACAGTCATTGCGCACAGAACGCCCCCCTTCTGTTTCTGTACTTAAAACTCACGACACGTCTAGGAAACCGCTTTGTTCCTCGTTTTTGCAGAGCTGAGGAGGATGGGGGAGGCGGAGAATGTATGCCGTCGCCCCACCCCCGCCCCGGGACGGCGCAGGGCCACCAGCTGCCCGGCCTCCCTTGTGGAATGGAGACGCCATGTGCAATCCCGCGAGTTAAACCTGCAAAGCACCGAAACGTGCCCTGCCCGAGAAGGCTCTGAGAGGACCTGCCACCTTCTCTCCTCGCTGAGCGGGTCCCTGCGGGTTTCGGGCGAGGATGAGGACTCCTTAGGACTCCCGACTATTCTGAATGCCGATCTCCTTGCCACACCAAGCATCCCGTTTCCCCAGCCCTGAGGTCTCAGTTGGAGCCCCCTGTCCTAGCCAGAAGGCTCTTCACAAGGCTGGGCTACTACCGATACAGTGCTCAGGACCGC
Source organism: Neotragus moschatus (assembly GCA_006410615.1). Classification (NCBI taxonomy): domain Eukaryota; kingdom Metazoa; phylum Chordata; class Mammalia; order Artiodactyla; family Bovidae; genus Neotragus; species Neotragus moschatus. The sequence goes on from SJYA01000663.1 coordinate 2,570,995, forward strand.
GCGGGCTGTCCACAGATTCCCCGCCCCCGCTCGAGATCCTCACTCCCTAACCCTAGGCCCGGTCCAGGTCCCGCGCGCGAACCTCCCCGTAGCCCCACTGCCCCACGCGAGTCCCCGATGGCGCGCGCCCCCTGCCGGCCACTCCGGGACCCTACGCAGCATAGAGGATTTTCCTTAATAGAAAGCAGTTTATCGTTATGTTTAGTCGTTCACTCGTGTCTGACTCTGCGATCCAAAGGACTGTAGCCCACAAGGTCCTTCTGTCCATGGGATTTCCCAGGCAAGAATACTGGAGTGGGTACCTATTCCCTTCTCCAGGGGATCTTCCCGACCCAGGGATCAAACCCAGGTCTCCTGTATTGAAGGCGGAGTCTTTATCTGCTGAGCGACCATTCTGAAAATACTCTCCCACACACAAAAAAGAAAGAACAGAAAAAAAGGGGAACCCTCCCACTCTAGCACAACTACAGCTACCATTTTGTGTTTTTTTCTGAAGGGTTTCTTCCACCGTGTTCGTGCTTCCACATCCGCCAGCAATGACAGGAAAGCACACACAGCCAGCCAGCCCTCAGGTGTAGACGGTGGACAGCAGTTTGCCAACCCCCAAAAGCCTGCAAAGGTACTACACACTTTCTCTAAATCAATGTTAATATGTCTTCAACCCCCAGCCTCCTCCTGGTTGTTGTGAAGTGCAGGCCGTGTGAGCATTTCCTCACCCCGCTGCCAGCAGCAAGGAACATCCTGGGGTCCCAGGTGACCCTCCCAGCCTGGTCCCTGCCGACCGCTGAGGACCAGGAGGCCCTGAAACTCTGTAGTCAGTGTCACTCCTGGCCCATCTTGGTCACTCACCTGCAGGTTTGCGGGTGATAAGGAAGACCTCAGATGCACAAGCACAAACAACCACACATATAAGCAAACAAGCACACATTCACAGCTGCTCTATAGAGCCGAACCCCTCCTCCAGAATCCTTGGACCCAGTGGTGGCCAGGGGAGCACAAGGGGCCAGGATGCAGCCCTCTGAGCCAGGGGCACGGTCCCCTCCAGGAGCAGAAGCTCCCACAAAGCCAGGAAGAGAAGCGCCTTCCCACAGCAGTGCTTGCAGCCCTACCCAGCGTGGCTGCTGGGAGCACAAAAGACTCTCCAAGTCACAGAGAGCTAAGATCAGCAATCGGCTTGACTACCTTCCTCCTTCTCACCCTAGTAAACTGTCTGTGCTTGCACGAATTGTATGCGAAGTGTATGTGGCCCTTGTCTGATACCCTGGCCTGGAGAGGTGCGCCTGTGTCACCTCCCAGGTGAGGGGGCCCTTACAGCTGGAGGGAGAGGAGGAAAGGGAGGGTGCAGACAGCAGCATGGGGAGCGCTGCTCAGGCTTAATCTCCATGGGCTGTTTTGAGGCTTCTAGGAGTTAATGTCTGACACAGAGTAAATGCTAAATAAATTCAAAGACTAATATTGCTCAGATAGCTCATGGGCCTCTGTCCGGAAATGAGGCCTTCCTTTCCACTGGGTAAACTCCTAAGAGTAGCTTTGGTGGGTTACACAGTAAGTACATGTTTAACCTTGTAAGAAATGTTTCCTAAGTGTTCACACTCTTTTTGCATTCCTTCCAGCAATGGGTTGGAGTTCCTCTTGGGCATTTTAAAAAAAATTTAGCCACCTAAGAGTGATGGAATGATATCTCATTGTAGTTTCAATTTGCATGTTTCTAGTGCCTAGTGAGGGCTTCCCTGGTGGCCCAGTAGTAAAGAATCCACCTGCCAATGCAAAACACCTGGGGTTCAATCCCTGGGCTGGAAAGATCCCCTGGGGAAGGAAATGGCAACCCACTCCAGTATTCTTGCCTGGGAAATCCCATGGACAGAGAAGCCTGGTGGGCTACATACAGTCCATGGGATCACAAAAGAGTTGGACACGACTTAGCAACTAAGCAACAAACGCCTATTGATGTTGAGATGATTTTCATGTGCTGATTTGTCATTTGTATCTCTTCTTTGGTAAAGTTTCTATTCAAATCTTTTCCCCATTTTTTTTTCAACCTTCACTTTTACAGTATCTGTAATGATGTCCATTCCCACATATCTTTTCCTACTTTCCTTTGGATAACTAGGTGGATAATAGGCCGATCTAAGAGACTAAGCATATGTAAAATGCAAACACGTTTGATTATATGCCAGGAGATCTAGTAATTCTGCTTCCTTGCCAGCAGAGCAAGCAGACACCCTGGAACTACACTCACACCGTGTGTTAGGACTCCTCAGATACTTCAGTTTGGTTCTCTTTGTCTTTCCATTCAACTGAGCCTAACGGAGGAAACCAAATGCTCCCAATCTGACCCCCACACTCCAACTCTTAGGAAGCAGGTTTGGGGGCTTGTCACACCTGACACCTCGTAACAGGAAAGATGACGACAATAACGCTGATGTTGATGGCGATGGTGGTGAAGATGCTGGTGGTGGTGGTAATGGTGATGATGGGGATGATCACCATGTTCCAGGCTTTGCACTGGTTCTTCTTATACAGAATCTCATTCCATCTTCATTGCAACCTTTTGAAGACATGGAGTCTGACACCCACGATCACAGAATGAGGACTGATCAGCCCAAACCCACCCATGTGCAGAGCACTGGAAATGGGGGAGACTCATCAGTGCACACCTCCAAAATATGTGTCCATGCTCTACCAAGCACAGTCACCTTTCTGTTTAAACGTGTGTTAAAATGCTTTCATTGGTGTCTCCTTGGCTTGTTTTCTCTCTGCTCTTAAAGGCAATGTGATCTGCAGCTGTGCCTCCATAGCTGCTGTTTGGTTGGCTCCACCATCCAGAGAGGTAGCTTTCTTGGTGTTTTCATCTTACAGAAGAGGAAAGTCTTCCCCTCCAAAGCCCTTCTCTTCAGCCTCTGGCAGGTCCCGAGCTCTGTATGTACAGCATACCCGCTGGGATAGACACATATTCCTGCCTGTCACCTGCCCACCAAGGTAAAACAGAAGTGGAGAAGGCAGGACTCATGGAGTCATGTCACAAGTGGCCTCGCTTTTGTCTCTCTTTTTCCTTCCGCTCAGGGGGAACAGGTGCTAGTTGACATCTCAAGCAGGCCCAGTAACTACTCTGCTTGTGTTTATATATAAAATGCCACTCTTGCTTATGGAAAAAGCCAACTGGTGTTGAAGACATCCAGGGCCTCCTGAGAATTCACTTTTCCAAGCTAACTCAGAGTTGTTCACCTCCCCTCAGGATATGTTGCCGGAGCCTCAGGCGGAGTCTTGGGAGAGAAAAGTGAGAAGAGCAGAAAGGTGCTCATAGCTGGACTCTGAGCTCCCTGTGTCTTTCTGCAGGGTCTTCACAGCTTAGATGAACCCACTGCCCTGCACTTCCATGGACCTGGGCAAAAGTTCTCCCTTTTGGAAATCACTTCCTCCCTCCTCGGCCCTGATAAATTCTGACCACTTTCTCCTGGCTCGGACCCATCTATCCTGCTGAGTGGTTGCTGAGGTAGGTGCGAGGTTGAAGGTTCTCTCCCGGCTACAGGTCTCCCCTGCAGCAGAGCCTGCAGCCCAGGCCTGAGCCACACCCATCATCTGATCAAACCTGAGCCTCTGCCAGATTTTCCCAGTCTCCTCTTCATTGTGCTCGAGCTCTCCCGCCCCTAGTTTTCCAATGACAGAAGAATGGCTGAAAACACACCGGGCTCCTCCTTGCCTGATTTGAGGCAGTAAAGTGCATGTGTGCTCACTTGTGTCCAACTCTTTGCGATCTCGTGGACCGTAGTCTGCCAAGCTCCCCTGTCCATGGACTTCTCCAGGCAAGAATACTGAAGGGATGTTGCTATTTCCTACTCCAGGGGATCTTCCCAATCCAGGGATCAAACCCACATCTCTTGAGTCTCTTGCATTGGCAGACAGATTCTTTTTGAGCCACCTAGGATGCCCCATTTGAAGCAATAGTGCCCACCTATGTGCCCCTGGGAAGCTCCACCTGCTGGTGCTGGGTTTTTTAATCAAAGGTAAAGTTTGAAAACTCAACCCAGGTCTTTTGGAGAACTGGTCACCCCACTGAGAGCCCCCCCACACTGCACTGTGGGAGGCCTGCCTTTCTTCAGATTCCCCTCCTGTCTCTCAGCTTCCCTTTCCCCACCCCAGGGGTTCCCCGGTTCACTTCCCTGCACAGGCCACCCCAGGGATCCCATGTCACAGAGGAGGAGGCCACCACTGTGGTTATAGGTTCATCCTCTGCAGGCATTCTGTATTTCCTAGTTGGAGCATGTGTGTAAGAGGAAGCACAATTCTGCTTGGTCAGCAAGCCTGGGAGGCAGCTGCTTTGGGTGGTGTGGCAGTGCCACAGAGGTTCCCATGCTGCCAGGCCGATTTCCCTTGCTCTCTCCACACAGAGATGTTGGCTTGCTGTCCATACCACTCAGGACTCACGTTTGTCTTTAGTCTTCTCGATTCTTTCCACTTTTACCTCTATAACAGCTCTCTGGAAATACAACGCACACGTTACACCCTTCACCCATTCAAAGTGTAAATGGTTTTCCTATCTTCCCTACCATTCACTGTCAACACAATCAATGTTAGAACATGTTCAACACCCCATAAAGGAGGTTTCTTTTGTTTTCATTCCTGGTATCTCTTTATATCTGTGATCAGATAACAAGGATGACTGGGACATGGAGGCGGGGTGTGGGGGAAGCAGAAAGATTGGCTGGTGGGGCAAGGAGGTGTAGGAGGGAAGGGAGTGAGGTATGCCCTCTCCTTCCTGTGGAAGCTTTGCTGGGCCGGCTCCTATTCAGGCTAAGACAGGGAGACCACCAGACCACCGCCTTAGTCACTCAGGGATGCAAACCTTCTCAACCCCAGCAGGTTGAGGCCAATCCTGACCATCTCACTTTAAGCCAGTGCTGTGCCTGGCTTAAAGAGTGGAAATTTCCCCACTCTTATTCTAGGGAGTCACCACTATGAAGGATGAAAGTGAAAGTGTTACTCAGTTGTGTCTGGCTCTTTGCAACCCCATGTTGAGCCCGCCAGACTCCTCTGTCCATGGGATCCTCCAGGCAAGAACGCTGGAGTGGACTGCCATTCCCTCTCCAGGGGATCTTCCCCACCTAGGGATCAAACCTGGATCTCCTACATTGTGGGCAGATTCTTTACCCTCTGAGCCACCAGGGAAATTCCTCACTTTTTGTACAGTGGGTCTCAACTTTAATCTGAAAATACCATCAATTGGTCTATCAAGGATTAAAGACTGTAATAATATTTTTAAAAGATAATTATAGGTATGATGACATGCCAATTCCCTACAGGTTCTGTTCTAACCTGTTCACTCATTTAATTCTCAGGACATCAGTATCACATAAGCACTACTCCTGTTCCCATCTGACAAAGGAGAAAAGTTGGCCTGGTCAAGTAGCCTATCAAAGTCACAGAGTGAATAGGCAGGAGAGCCAAAATTTGAAGCCAGACAACTAGGCTTCAGCATCCAAACTCCTCGTATTAAGACAACTCAATCTATTTTTCGTTTCACATTCTCTCCATCTGTAGGTTAACAGCTAACAGACACCGCACTGGTCTTTGCAGTTGTGCCTGCGGTAGTACCTGGAGAAGGAAATGGCAACCCACTCCAGTACGCTTGCCTGGAAAATCTCATGGATGGAGGAGCCTGGTAGGCTACAGTTTGTGGGGTCACAGAGTCCATAGGACTGAGTGACTTCACACTCACACACTGCTGTAGTAAGTGAAGCTGCCACTAGGGGGCGATGGTGTCCGCTATGTTCTCAGCCACCGCCAGATTCAGCGCATCCTGGGAGACTGCAGGTATGGCTCAGCTAGAGTCTTCCAGTTCAAATGGAAGGCAAAGTGCAGAAGGAGGAAACCAGTTCACAGATTGCTCACTGGGGAAAGTGTGCAGGGATGTCTCTTCAGGGCCACAGGGAGGACACAGGTTTGAATCGCTGACTGGGTTCTAGCAGCCTCCCATGCTGCCTGGCTGGGGCTTTGACACAGAAGGAAATTAGAGTTTAAAAAAAATAATAAAGACAACCAGGACTGTGTCCAGACTGTGGTCAAGTCAATGCATTTTTCTGACCCTAAGCTTCATTCTCAGTAAATGGGCCCAGACCCCTGCTGGCAGCTGTCTGCAGCTGTTCATTTGTAGCAACTAGGATCACCCGGTGGCTCAGATGGGAAAGCGTCTGCCTACAACGTGAGAGAACTGGGTTTGATCCCTGGGTTGGGAAGATTCCCTGGAGAAGGAAATGGCAACCCACTCCAGTACTCTTGCCTTGAAAATCCCACGGACGGAGGAGCTTGGGGCAGGCTACTATCCATGGGGTCGCAAAGAGTTGGGCACAACTGAGCGACTTCACTTTCTTTCTTTCTAAGATCACCTGTCTGTGCCCCGTTTGGGAGCTGTGGTATAACTATAAGCCAGTTTCAGTGGCTCCTGGCCGAGGTTGTTGGCAGACACAACCTGTGACACTGGGGGGATCTGTATGGGGCCCACATCCAGGCCCAGATGGCAGGAAGCACGCTCCCACCAGGCCCACTCAGGTTCGTGCTGTGTGGATTCCTTGACTTTTCTGCAGCGGGGAGCTTGAACCCATAAACCAAGCCAACTGGCAAGGGCTTGCACTGCACCTAGCAAACAGTAGGTGCTTAACCAATGTCTGTTTTATTGTCCTAACCAACTCTCCAGAATCTAGGCAACTTGAGATGGTCTTAGAAACCCTAAGGGCCCAGAGAAGACTTACGCCCTTTCCCAGGATTCCCTCTGCTTTTAGTTCAGTTTGGTCGCTCAGTCATGTCCGACTCTTTGCAACCACATGGACTGCAGCACGTCAGGCTTCCCTGTCCGTCACCAACTCCCAGAGCTTACTCAAACTCATGTCATTGAGTCAGTGATGCCATCCAACCATCTCATCCTCTGTCGTCCCCGTCTCCTCTGCTTTAGGGCTCAATTTATGGTCTATTTGGTGAAAGGTCCACAGGTGCTCGAAAAAATGTGTATATTGCTGCTGAGTGGGGTTCAGGATTTGTCAGTTAGATCCTGTGGTAGCCTATGTTGTGCAGGCTTTCCATATCCTTCTTGATCTTCTTTCCATGTTATGCTATCATGTAGTCAATAGTTCTAGTATAATAGTTCTATCAGATCCTGAGAAGAGCATGTTGAGTTCCCACCTCTACGGTGGGTTTGTCGGTTTCCTTTCAGCTCAGCCAGCTTTGGACTCAGGCATTGAGCTTCTGATGAGTGTCCATTTAGGAGCCTCATGTCTTTCTGGTGGACTGGTCCTTTTATAATTGTATAATGTCCATCTTTGTCTCTAGTAATATTCTTTACCCTAAAGTATACTTTCTCAGGTATTAGTGCAGTGGTTCCTATATTTTTTTAAATTAATGTTGGTATGGTATATATTTTTACATCTTTGCAATTTCGACTTACCTCTGTCACTGAATTTGAACTGTCTTGTAAATGGCATTTTCATTCTGCAATCTGTTTTTCTTCAGACATTTACATCAGAGGTAATTACTGATAAAAAAGTGAAGTCGCTCAGTCGTGTTCGACTCTTTGCGATCTCATGGACTGTAGTCTACCAGGCTTCTCTGTCCATGGGATTCTCCAGGCAAGAGTACTGGAGTGGGTTGCCATTTCCTTCTGCAATTACTGATAAGCTATAAATTCTGATATACGATTGTTTTGTTTTTGTTTCCTTGTTTCTGTTTTCTTGCCTTCCTGTTCGTTTTAAGATTTCATTTTTATGTATTTAGTGTTATTTAGTGTTATAAAGTATATCTTTTGGCATAGTTTCTATGCTGCTTGTTAAATTACTAATTTAATCATTAATTTAATGTAATCTGTGCCTACGTATGTGTGTATGTGATTTGTCATTATCTGCTGGTATCAGTGAAAGGTTGTTGTTGAATCATGACGCCGGGATTCTTGGCCTCCGGAGGAGAATTCAGTCCGGGGCCAGAGACGAGGCTTGATCGCTCAGAGCTTTTGTGTAATAAAGTTTTATTAAAGTATAAAGGAGATAGAGAAGGCTTCTGACATAGGCATCAGAAGGGGGCAGAAAGAGTACCCGCTTGCTAGTGTTAGCAATGGAGTTATATACTCTCCAGTGAATCCAAAGAATGTCTGGAGGTTGTAAAGACCTCACCAGACCTAGTCCCATAATTTACATTTTAAGATAACAGAATTAGCCAGAAGGTTTAATCCAGAGACTGTCCTCAGACAGAATACATTATTGTTATATAATCCTAAGGAATGTAGAGAAGGAAAGAAAGTTTGTCCTTTCTTCCTCCTTGAGAATTCCAGACCCCTCTCTCCTTATCAACCTGCCTAGGAAATGACTCTCTCATCAGCATTTTACCACTTGGTCTGATGTGTGGAAATGTCACCTCCATTGAGGTCCCTTTACCTTCCTCACTTTGAAATATCACTGTCTTGAGTATCGGATGGTGGAATAATTTTTGTTTCAATCATCAATCTTTTTTTTTTTTTTTTTATAATACTTGTGAGGAAAAGCAGGGTCTGTCATTCTTTCCATGTTGTTTTCTTTCCTGATGCTCCAAGTTCCTTTCATCATTTGTACTTCTGTTCAAAGAACTTCCTCTAGCCAAATCGGTAATAAGAGCCCTACTAAATACTAATTCTTTTAGTTCCTTCACCTGAGAAAGTCTGTTTTCCCTTTATTCCTGAAAGTAGTTTCACTGAACATAAAATTCACAGCTGGTATTTCTTTCAGCCTTGAAAAATGTGTCACTTCCTTCTGGCCTCTGTGGTTTAAAATGAGAAACCCACCATCGTCATTCAGTATACATGATCTGACATCACTTCTGTCTGGCTGCTTTCAAGATTTTTTTTTTGTCTTTAGTTGTCATAAAATTCACGATGAAAAGCCTTGCATGGATTTTTGTTGTTGCTGTTTTGGACTCCTGTTTGGGGTTCACGCAGCTTCTTGAATCTACACGTTCATGTCTCTTGCTGGATTTGGAGAGTTTGGCTCACTGCTTCAAACTCTCCTTAGCCCCATTCTCCTTCCCCTCACCATCTAAGACTCAGCAATAACAGTTGTCCCGTAGGTCCCCTCATGCATTCAAGTCTCTGCCAATCAGATTGAACTCATCATTGCTCAGTCAGGTTCCCAAATTCACTCCTCCATCATCCCCACTCTGCTTCTGAGCTTCCGGTGGATCTTTAATTTGCTTTATACGTTTTTGTGATATAATCTGTTTGGCTTTTTTCATGACTTCTAGTTCTTTGCCATGGCTCTGTTTCTGTTTCTCCATTTGTCTGAGCAGAATTTTGACTTGTTTGTTGAAGCATTGTTGCAGCGGTTGCTTTAAATCCTGGCCAGATACTGTAATCCCAAAACCTGATTCATCTGGATGCTGGCCTCAGTCAATTGTGTTTTCTCATTCAGGCTGTAAATTTCTTGGTTCCTGGTACAAAAGGTAATTTTCTATTGTTTCCTGGATATTTTGGCTGTTATGTTAGGAGACCCTGGATCGGAATGAAGTCTCATGTGTCAGCAGGGGTGGACCTGCACGGGGGCAGCAACAGGCCCCAGACCACCATGGGCTGCACTCCCATCGACCATTCAGACTTTCGGTGAATAGTGCCCTGAGGCTCTCACTGCCCTCCCACCCCCAGTAAGGTTGCCTGAGGGGCGGAGGGAGTCTCAGTAAGGGAGAAAGTGGCAGGCCCAAGGCTCAGAGAGCCTTCCCTGACCTGGCATTTACTGTAGGGGATCACTTGCCTGCGGGAGACAGAGTGCTTCCAGGAGGGGGCAGGACCCCTGCCTGTGCCCCCAGCACCCCAGTGTCTCTGGGATGGGGAAGTCTCAGATCCCCAGGGACAAAAGGCTTTGGGAGCCAGGTCAGTTGTGGCAGAATCCCTTTGGCTGTCACCTCACAGGTGACAGGCTTTTGAGGAGCCCACCACAACCCTACTGTTGCCCCAGCCCAGGCTTGGGCTGTGATTGGGCTGTGGCCTGATTCCTCAAGAACTTTAATGTCATTTGTTCTTGGACCATTTTTCTTGATACAAATTCAACAACACTGCAGCTCAAATGTGTCCAGACAGAGCCCATTCCCAGGTTGTGCAATGTCCCTTCCCTGTGCCCCAGGTCCACCTGGAAACCAATTCAGTCTTGAGCCGGGCTCCAGTGCCCCTGCTGTGTGAAACGTGACCTCTGGGCCACGGAGAGGGCAGTTCATCCCACCACCTTGGAGAACACACACAAACCTCTAAGAGACAAAAAAGCCAGGACCATGAAGGCTCAGAACTGATGGCCCCCAGAAGACTGGTGAGCGGCCATAACTAAGGGACCCAGGATATGAGTGGGCAGGGTGAGATGGGGCCAGTCACTAATAGGTACAGGACCCTAGTTAGCAGGGCACGGGGGTCTGTCCTTGATAGGTCCAGGACCCAAGTGGGTGGGGCAAAGGGGCAGTCACTGATAGGTGGCTGAGTGATGAACAGGGAGTGGTGAGGCTCCCCGTAAGGCAAAGGCTGTCCAGCGAGGCCTGGAGGCATTGCGTCTCGGACAGTGCTCTGCAGTCTAGGGCCGTGGTGACAAATCCAGACTGTGTCCTTGAAAGCGCACCTGTAAGATGGGTAGAACCAGAGCCCCTCCGCTTTTTCTCCCTGCTGTGACACTGGTCAAGGGTCCAGGGCCTAGTGAGAACTTTCTGTTGGATAAGATTCAACCCACCTCCACCTGCACTCCCTTCCACTCTCAGCACCAACCAAGGGGCCACTACAGGTCCTCCTTCAGAGCACAGCCCCTTGGGCATGGCAGCAGCGCAGAAAGCAGAAGGCTGCACAGGTATACCCAGCTGTGAGGAAACTTTGAGGTTTGGGGAGGGAGCCAGCTCCTTATCAGTTCATAATCAAAATGGGCCCAGGTTCTGTTTCTTTTCTGACTTGGAGCAGAAGCAGCCCTGGGGGTTTAGCCACATGGATGGTCGCCTTAGTCCTGAGCCTGGTCATGCCTTGGCCCATGCCTTGGCTGTGTGCATCACAGCCAGGACCCAAATCTCACACGCACTGGTCATACCCAGCCTCATCTTCCTTTCTCGTTGCAGGCTCTGGCATAGTCAGTGGGACTGAGGCTACCACCCAAGTGGCTTAAACCCCATGGCTTCTTCCACTCCAGCTGAGGAAAGAAACCAACCCTAGAGGGCAGAAAGCCAGCACAGTGGGGCTCCACCTAGCTGGGGGATGAGCCCCACAAGCCCATGAGAGCCTGTAGAGCTATGCTGGGACTGTCACCAGCGTCTATTGAAAACAAATAAGTGAACCCACCGGACTTTTGGGGCTTGGGTTTGGGAAGACCCCTTGGAGAAGGGAACAGCTACCCACTCCAGTATTCTGGCCTGGAGAATTCCATGGACAGAGAAGCCTGGCAGGCTACAGTCCATGGGGTCACAAAGAATCGAACACGACTGGACTTTTTATATTCAGGTTCAGCATCCACTCTGATTAAACACCTGGGAAGTCCCATTAGAGACTGACCTACACTAGGAGCTTCCTCCTACAGCTACTGGATTAGGGACTTTATATCAACATCAAAAATGTAGCAGCACCTATGATCAATACCACGTCATTATTAAATTCTTAAAATCTCTGAATACAATTTTTAAGTCTCTGGGCAGAAATCAAACTATATTCCTAAGGAAAAATATACAATAAGTTTGTTAAGTGAATCCACTCATTCATACACAATCCCCTTCAGACTCCCAGATAAATACACACACACAGGTTTATCCAGACATGCACACACACCCATCCACACTTCCACACACCCTGTGGGGCACTTCCATCTAACACCACAAATGCTTGCCTTACTGAGGCTTAATCAAGTTTATACTTTTATTATACTCTGAATAGAGGTGATATTTAAAGAGCAGAGAAAATGACTATACAAAGGATTTATAGAACATTCATTTACATACCGGATATATTCTTTACAATATAAGAAAAGTAAAAATACCCACTACTAGGTAAGGCAGAGAAGGAGACACAATGAGGTCTCTGATGCCGAGAATACACACGGAGACCCTTAAATGCAGTGTGACTTAACACGTTTACAGGTTAACACTGGAGGAATACAGCATAGGTTAGTGAGCAGGTTAACAGGCTCTGGCTATGAGGCTCTGATGCTAGTGGGGTGCAGTCCTCGTGCACAATCCAGCACAGTACCCCTGTGCCCAGGGGCACCCCCAGATGCCTGGGGATGTTCCATCCCTGCCTGCCCAGAGCCAGCGTTGGTGGTGGGGCTGCCCAAGGTCTGAGCACAAAGTTCATGGACTTGTCTTGTTCCATTTTATGCATATGTAACACACTGTTGTGCCAGCTCCTCAGAAACCAGCAAGCTCGATTCCTTTCATTCCTTACTCCAGAGGGAGCCGGTTGCTGGGAGGAACCTGCCTTGACCATTGAGAGTAAAAGGCTCAGCTGCCAGTCAGTTTAAAAACCAAATGTCCTGGCTTGCGTGATCCGGACAAGGACAGCCAGGGGTGGGAGAAGGTCCCTTTGTGACTGGGGCAGTTGATGCAGCTAAGTCCAGAACCCCTCGTGAGCCCTTTCTTCCTCCGTCAGAAGGGTAAGGGACCTGGCCTGCAGTCTCTGGGTCAAACTTGTGGACCAGCATCTCAGGAGGAAGCCCCTTTGGGGGCCCGCAAAAAACCTCTGCTCCTCTTCGCTGAGTTGCTGTGAATGAAAAACTGAAATGCTAGATGCCCCGCCCCAGCGACCAAGGCCTCAGGCCTCTGGGAGACACCGGCACATTCTCCTTGGCCATGCCGCCACGTGTCAGAAAAGAGGGTCCACAAGGACCAAGGCAAACATTTGGCACAGAAACGAGGCACTTTGTGTGGGTGCTTCAATAGGAGCTAAACAGTGGGCTCACCCACTGCTTTCACACACACACACTCACACACACAAACAGCGCCCGCTGGATTCGGTGGATCCCACCTCTGCTGTCCCTAACTGTCTCTGCCCCACTTTAGAAACAGAGTCCACAGAGCGCACTTTCAAACACTAGTGTGCTGACTGCCATGGCGACTCCTGGTGTATGAAGAGCTGGTGCTTGATTTGGGAAGTGGAGGAGATGGACAGGGCTTCAGGGATGGAGAGCCACGGCGTGAACGTCTCGGTCGATGGGAAGGAGACGGGGGCTTTATGACGACGTTGCCCAGCTCTGTCTCTTGGTCTGGGGAGCCTGAAAGACCACTGGCTTCTCCCAAACCTCTGACCACCGACAGATTCAGGTGGACAGACCTGCACTTAGCAACAGGCACATCGGCATAAACAGCATGCCTGAGCTGGGGCCTAAGATGATGCAGAAGAGCGGGGAGCCAGTGCAGAACACCTCCCCTTGCTCGGTGCCAGAGCACATGGATGCCAGCGGGAGGCAACAGGCGGGGTGGAGGCAGATGAGCACGCCCGCAGGTCAGCGGTTCTGGGGTGGTGACCTTTCCCAGGCCCCAAGACAGCCGAGGACAGCGATACCGAGCAAGCCTGAGTCTCAAACTAATCATGTCCCACCCCTCAAGACCTTCCTCCCCAGAAAGGCTGTATCTGCAGCCAGGAAACCACACGCGGATGGTCAAGTGTTCGGAAGGCTGCTTGTGGAAACCAAGTATGGATGGTCAAGCACTTGGAAGGCTGCTTGAGGCAAAGCCAGTTTTGGCAGCCGCCCTCCGGCAATGACAGCCGAGAGCATGGCCAAAAGAGTCCATACTGCACTCCTGGTACATCTGCCGGGGTAGACACTCATCTTAGAACCCTGACCTTGGCAGATGGCAGTATGTAGACACCAGTACAGCATAAAAGGCAAACTGTTATCATAAATAACTTGGCAAAAGTAAAATATAAATTATATGGAAATGAGGCTTTTCTCCTATCTTCTCACTTTTTCCTCTCATGGCCCAGTGTGCCATTCAGACCTGGTATATGAGCGGAGGTGAGGAGCTGTCCCCACGCTTGGGCTCTGGCCTCACCGCGACCAATGTGACCTTTCTTGTCCTCGCCGCCCATCACATTGTCCCCTCACTCACGATGCCATAGTACTCCAGGAGGGCCTGACCTGCACAAACCTTCAACCAACATGCATCCCCTTCTCAGGTTAATCAATATCTCCACTGTGGGAGGACAGAGGCCCTGGCGTGTCCACTGGCCAAGAACACTCTGACATGGCAGTGACGAGGCACTCAAGGCCATGGGGAGCAGGCTGGGCTCCCCTCCTTCCCATAAACACCAGAGTGCGAGGAACAGGGGTCCCCACGTCTCCTTGAATGGTTCTTTCCCGAGCAGGGACTGGATGGGCGCACCTGATGTCCAACTTCCTCTGCCCAGAAAGCACTGGGCTACAGAAGTGCATCCATGAGCTGTGCCCCTCAACTGAGGCCACAGGCGGCAAGATTGTTTGTTCTCATGTTTGAAAAGTCGGAGGAGCCCCTTTCCCTCCTGATGCTGGACTACCAGGGTCACGTCGGCCCCTCTGGAGTTTCTGGGCTGTGAGGGCTCATATCTTCTTAGGGGAGCCGATCATGACCTTTGATACAAAGTTGACAATGGCGCTGGCCGGCTGCTCGGGGTCATGCTCTGCAAACAGGTGGCACACGTTGTCTGTGGCACTGCCCTGCTTCCGGGCCACAAATCCAAAGACTCTGCAACAGAAAAGGTGAGTTAGCATGCCAGCTGAGGCCCATCCCTCCCACAGGGTGCAAGCCTCTGCTTCTTCCCTCACCATCGTCACCTCTAACCACCACCTCTCCGAAATCTTGAGGCGATACCCCTGCCAGACACCTGCCCGTACATCCCTTCCACACCAGCAGCAAGATGCTGTGCCCAGACTTCGCAGGGGAGGAACCTGAGGAGCAGGGCTGGGAGGGCCATGAGACTGGGACCTGAACTTAAGACTTGGGTCTAGCCTGGGTGGAACCCTCCAGACCCGTCAGCTCCTGGGCACCAGTCCCGAGAATCTGGGGAGGACCCTTGCTCCACCACAGGAGCTGCCTGTTCCCTCCTCACACCATCAGAGCAGACAGGTGCAGACAGGCACAAACACCTGCAGATGCCAGCACCCCAGCCTCGGTTCCTGGGATTGGAAGGGGCTCTGCCTAGATGCCCACACTCCCAGCCACTGGGGCTGGAGGATGAGGGGTGCTAAAAGCACACCAGGGGCTCCCCGCCCAGGCCACATATGTGCAGGAGAGGAAACTGTTTAAAAGAAAAGCACAATCTATTTTTTCTGAATAAGCTTTCGTGAGCCCCAAACAGCACAATAACTACCATTATCCAAACCCAAATCCCTGGCTTATCCCTTATCTAAGGTCCTTCTTCTCCTTCTCAGAGAAATGAAGGGTGTTTTTATCTGAGCTGACTGGTTTCCACCCCATAGGAGGGACAGGCCAGTGGCACTCAAGTGACCCTCCAAGGCAGCAAAGCCCATGTATGGGGAGTGCGGCTGGTCCTAAGAGCCAGAGCTGGGGTGGCCTGGGGGTACTGCCTCTTCTGGGGGGGCTGGGGAGGCCTCTTAGCACTTTATCAGATGCCAAGACAAAGCTATAAACACAAAATTGGAATCCCAGGAGAGGGCTCCTGCATTGAGACATTTGTGGTCATCAAATTTAGGTGACACAGAGATGGCCACCTGTCGGGGTGTAGACAGCTCTGGGGGATCTGAGGTTACATGGGCAGCAGGGCCGGGGGCTCCCTCTGATCTGGGAAGCACTGACGCCTACTGCACCCACACGGCCCTCCCTCCTAACACACCAACCCCCTCCTCAACTGCCGGAAACGCCATGCAATCTGCTTCATGCTATTTATACCCTATTTTATGGGTCAAATGGAAGTTTTGCTCATTCAGAGAAGAGTAAACAGAAAAGTTAGCCCTCAGCAGGCCCTTGCTGCATAAAAAGAACACTTGCATTTTTGTTTAAAGCCAAACCCAAACCCATAAGCGTTATTTGTCATCTTCCTCTTTGGAGATCTGGAGTGGAGTGAGTGTCAACTGAGAGAAGACAAAGGCAGGCTGGCAACATACCTCGAGCAAGGGCCGTCTGTGACCCACCTTGCAAATGAGAACAAGAGAAGACTCATGTTAATTTCTTTATTAACTTAAAAAGCCAAGGAAGCGCGTGCATCGCTTAGTAGGGATACGGGCATCTTACTTTCTGTCCTGCGGATCCAGCGCACAGAAGATCACGCTGCTCACGGGGTAGTGTCTCCGGAAGAAGAGCCTGCAGGGACACAGGGGAGCACAAGCCCGTCACTGGGGTCTTGTAGTGACAGTGCTGCCCTAGGAGGGCCCCCCATGAGGAGGTTTAGCGGGGCAGAAGTCTATTTTATGCTTTTATTGGTCATCTGGAGAGAAGAGTAGAGCGTACATTTGTTAGAAGTCAGCAGACACATGAAGCTGGGCGCTTGGGAAGGAGCAAGTCTTGGGGTGAACGCAAGCCCCGTGAAGAGCAAAATGGAGAAAATGCATCAAACTGAGTGAGTCCTGGCCTTCCTGCCTTCATCCCAGGAAACCAGCAACTATCTACAGCCTTAGATGACTGCCTGTGAAAAGGGCTTCAGTATAGCCAGCCATTCTCCTGCGAGAGGAGCCCGGTCACCCCCATAAGGGATCAATGGCCTGCTGTAAACTGGGCACATTAAATTCCCTGGGAGGTGCTGCTAATGCCAAGCCAGTACAGCCGCTGGGGGAACCATCAGAGGACCCCTCTGTACTGGTCCCAGCCCCTGTCACTCGTCCTTTGCTTTATGGCCAGCCCTCCCTGCTCCTCTGAGCTGGCCAGCCCTGTGTGCCTGACTCCAGCTGGACAAGTGCCCCCTCCTCCTGAGGCAGGTGGTGTCCCCAGGGGCCAGCATAAGGGAAAGGCACAGGCGGAGCCAGGCACCTTTCCATGGGGGATGCTGAGGACACAGGGTCAGGATCAGCGGTACAGGCATGTTCCGTCTGGCAAAAAGAAAGCTCCTAAGTGCTGTGGGCGCAGCCCGTCCTCAGGGTTTTGTAAGCACACGGGGAAACCAGAGGTACACAAAGAGCACACTGGTAGCAGAAGAAAATAGAGGCTGCAAAGGAAGGAGCCACGCTGTCCCGCCTGACCCTGTGTCCACGCCTCGGCTGAGCCAGGCTCGGGGCTTGTGAATATTTCATTCGAGTTGCAAACATTCTGAGACAGTTACCTCGGTGCAGCTTGAAAAGGGAGGGAACTGAGTGCAAGGCATGCGGGGCCCGCTGTGCAGACGACTTGGGTCAAGAGGGGAGCGAGGACCCAATTTGAGAGGCAGAACCCACACCCCACCCCACACTCCCTGCCTATTTTATCCTGAGAGCAGTGGTTCAGAGCCCCTCCCAAGCCCGGAGCTAGCTCTGGAGCAGGGGCCGTGCTGGGAAGAGCTCCTCGGGCACTGGTGTGGGCGCTGCCCTTCCAGCTGGCATGGGGGTTGGTGGCAGCCTACCCCTCGAAGCTCCTGCCACCACTCTGCTTTTAGCTGATTAGGCTCCTTCATTAACTACAGCAGGCTGTTTCCACTGCAAATAAAACACTGCCTCTGAAATGCCTTTCATCCTGAGGTCAAAGGCTCTGTCCAGGCACCTAACCCTGCTCTGTGCTCAGGCTGGAGCTCCACAAGTGCCCCATCTCCCTGAACCTTTGCTCACTTGGAACCCACTCAGCGACAGCTTGGCAGGAAGTCCCTGGAAACTGAAACAGCATCTACTGCCTAGATGTTCAAATGTTGCTAACTAAGATATAGTACTATACAGTATCCAAAGAATAGTTAATAATTATTAACAAGTTATTCTTTCATATTATATGTATTATGTAATTAACATTAACGTAATAATATCTAACAAGGTCACACTCTCACCTGAAACAGGATAACAGTTATAACTTCTGTCATAACTGTTGGAAGTAATGACACTAAAGCAAAGAGGAGCAGAGTCTATCACAGGCACGGAGTGTTTTTACAGAAATGACTTAAAAGATTTTTGCACTTGCAGATCACACACACACTGTGGGTGTATCTAAGAGATACTCAAAGATCTATGTATCTTTTTAAAAATTTCACTGATTCTTTAAAAAAAACAGCACGTGGGCCAAATGTTAATAGCTTATATGTGTCTCTGGGGACATACCGAACATCAGGACAAAGCACAGACTGACCGGATCATTGGTATGTTCCTGAACCGCAGAGCTCTGCCTGCATGACCGCCCCATGCCCAGGGGCCTGAGCAGAACTGGTAGGAGGTCTAACCCCAGGTGAGGCCAGAAGCCTTGCCCGCCCACCCTGGCAGCCCGGCCGCTGTGCACACTCACTTCCTCTGGTTGTCCGTCAGGGTGATGCCCTGGGCCGACACCTTGAAGTGCACGACTGTGGACACGGGAGGTGGCTCCTGGACTAGGGTCATGCTCAGGGCCTTCTGGATGGCTTGGTGGCCCGTGAGGGACTCCATCTCCACGGAGTTCAGGTACCACACATTGCAGGCTGGAAGACACAGGAGGAAGCGGCGTTAATGCGTCTGCCAGACTCAAGGGCCCTGGGGCTTACGAATGATGTGCATAAACTCGTGGCCAGGTGTATCTGACGCAAGTGCCCTTTATTTCTAATTCCAAAGGTGTGGAGAGTGAGTGACTCAGAGACACACACACACCCAGCACTGGAGTCAGGGAGACTTCGGCCACTGGTCAGGATGCGTTTCCACCTGTGCTGAGTTATTTATACCTGGCATCCCTGGGGGGATGGGGGGACTGGAGGCACCTCCTTAGTCTCAGTGTGGGCCTAGGTGGGACAAGAGCCCAACCACACCTGCAGTTAAGGAAACATCCCAAGAGGGGAGCGTGCCGTCTGGGCCCTTAATATCCACCCTGCATGGAGTTCTAGAAGCACAGGCATCCAGAAAGAGCTGCTGAGAACGAATGACCTGCAGTGACTCAGAATACAGTGTGCAGGCAAAGAGCTGGGACAGCCTGTCCCATCCACACACTGCGGGGAGCTGGGGGCTTGTCCACTGCCGTTACCCCTTGGAGAGGCAAATAGCTGATTGTGAATGAGGCTTTGTAAACAGCCTGAAGGCCTTTTGAGCCTAGCTCCCTGCATAAGTTAATGGATTGTTGAGACCATGGGACATTCAGACTCTGCTTCAAGTTCAGTTGTGTAGGAGCCGTGACCTCGCCTGGCCACTCCCCAAGGATGTGTCTCCCCCAGGAACAGAGCCGCTCTCATTCCCCACTCTGCCAGATGCAGCTCTGAAAGTGAGTAGGGGTATCTTTACTCCATCTCTAAAGGCCTTTAGATATTCACTAAACAGAAGCGAAAGTGCTTTCCTGTGACTGGATCGATTAACCGGGTTGTGTCCCAACCCAGGCTGTCTTCCTTTGGGAGAGACTCCCTGGAGGCCTGGCCATGTACTGGCTCCGCCCGCATCCCAACTTCTGAGACTGAGCAGCAGTCACACCTGTTGGCAGGTGCGCCGCCACATGACCACGAAGGTGGGTTAAGAAGAACAGAAATAAAGCACAGTGTCCCTGGTGTCAAGACACAGGGCACACCCATAAGAGCCCTGTGGCTTGTCCACAGCCCTCTTAAGCTGGGGTTGCTAGGACTGCGTCTAATGCTGCAAAAATGGCCTGGCCTGAAACTAATAAGCAATTACAGCAAGGCTGCAGGAATAAGGTGAATGTACAAGTTAATCACTTCCCTAAGAACAAGAGGAATTTGGAATTAAAAACACAATCCCGATTTATATTAGCACCCCAATGAAATAGGTAAAAGTCTAGTAAAATCTTGTATGTACAACATCTATATGAGGAAAACTACAAAACTCCCACTAATAAAATCAAAGAACTAAACTAAATATTCCACATTCATGAATAAGAAAACTCAATATGTAATTAAGATGTCAGTTCTTCCCAACGTGATCTGTAGAGGCAATGAAATCCCCATCTAAATTGCAGCAACTTACTCCGTGGGTATGAACAAACCTACTCTAACATTTATTTGGAGAATAAAAGACCCAGGGAAGTCAACACAATATTGAAGGAGAAGAACCAAATGAGAGGACGGATAATATTTATACTTGACTTTAAGACTTACTATAAAATGTCAGTAATCAAGACAGTGTGGTATTGGTGAAATAATAAGACAAACAGACGAATAGAGGAATGAATGGAGAGTCCAGAAATAGACCCACATAAATATAGTCAGTTGATGTTTGATAAAGGAACAAAGGAGATACAATGGAGCAAAGACAGTCTTTTCTCACAAATGGTTCTGGAACAACTGGACATCCACATGCAAAAACAATCAATCTAGACACAGACCTTAAACCCACCACAAAAATTAACTCAAAATAGAACAGATGTGAATGTAAAATGTAAACTATGAAACTCTTATAGGACAGGAGAAAACTGAGATGACTGTGGTGAAAACTTTCTAGATACAAAAGACATGATTCACAAAAAGAAGTACTGATAAACTGGGCTTCATTAAAATAAAAAACTTTTGCTCTGAGAGACTGTCAAGAGGTTGAGAAGACAAGCTGACTCCTAGGAGAAAGTATTTACAAAAGACAAATCTCACAAATAACCAAAGTATACAAAGAACTCTTAAAATTTAGCAATAAGAAAGCATATAACCCTATTGAAAAATGAACAAACAACCTTAACAGACACCTTACCAAAGAAGATATGAAGATGGCAGACAAGCACATGAAAGATGGTCCGCGTCATAAGTCATTGGGAAAATGCACATTTAAATGACAGTGAGATACCACTAACCACCTATTCTGCATGACCAAACTCCAGGACACTGACAGCACCAACCGCTGGGAGGGTGTGGAGCAGGAGGGAGTCTCATGCATTGATGTGAGAATGCAAAATGGTGCAGCCACTTGGGAAGACAGTTTGGTGGTTTCTCACAAAATAAACATACTCTTACCATATGATCCAGTGCTCCTTGATACTTATCCAAAGGAGTTGACAATTACGTCCACATGAAAACCTGCATGTGGATGTTTATAGCAGTTTTATTCACAATTACCAAAATATATAAGCATTTAAGATGTCCTTCAGTGGGTGAATGGATAAAGTGTGGTATATCCAGACAACGGGATATTATTCAGCACTAAAAGGAAACAGCTCTCAGGCTCTAAAAGGACATGGAAGAATCTTAAATGCATAATACTAAGTGAAGAATCCAACCTGAAAAAGCTCCACATATTGTATGATTCTAATCATATGACATTCTGAAAACGTGAAACCACAGAGACAATAAAAGGATTGGTTTGCCAGGATTAGGGAGGAGGGATGAGCAGGTGGAGCACTGAGGGTGTTTTGGGCAGTGAAACTATTTTGTGTGATACTACAATGGTGGATACATGTCATTAAACATTTGTCCAAATCCATGGGCTTCCCAGGTGGCGCTGCTGGTAAAGAACCCGTAGCCAGCGCAGACGGAAGAGACTCAGGTTCGATCCCCGGGTCCGAAAGATCCCCTGGAGGAGGGCATGACAACCACTCCAGTATTCTTGCCTGGGAAATCTCCATCGACAGAGGAGCCTGGCGGGCCAGAGTCCATGGGGTCTCAAGGAGTAGGACACGAACGAAGCAATTTAGCACGCACGGGTGGAATGTACACCAGGAGTGAACAGTAATGTAAACTATGGACTCCGGGTGACTGAGATGGGTCAGCGTAGGTTCATCAGCTCTAATAAATGTCCCACCTGCTGGAGGATGTTGTTAATTGAGAGAGGCTGTGCATGTGTGTGGGGACAGGGGGTATAAGAGAAACCTCTACAGTACACTCTATGAACCCAAAACTGTGCTAAAAAATAAAATCTATTAATAGGAAAAGAGTGCCACCAGTATCTCGCTGTCTGGGGATCAGTGTCACCCTGGGTCAAACTGTGGACTCGATCATTTTATTATACATCCGCTGGAGGGGCACATTACCCACAGTCTCTCTGACCATTTCCCCGAATGAAACACAGGTTGTGACACTTATACCACTGAATTTGGTCTTGTTCAGCCTGTGGAGTCCTGGCCCGGCCACCAGGATACTTGCCCTGCCACCCCCAGCACAGCCCTGTGGTGGCTTCTACAGAAGGAAGCCACCCCTGACACAGCAAGGAAAGGAACCCAGACTGCAGGCAAGAAAGGAATCCCATCTCTGCCCAGGAGCCAGCAGGAGAGGAAAACACAGCAAGGACTGACCTGCCCCTTGCTTCAGCAGCTCGGCCGCAGAGTTGGCTGCCGTTTGCTGAGGATTTTCGGCTCTTTCCTCCAACGGATCTGCAGGAAGAAGGAGCAAGAAAATGCGTGACAATGTGGATGCTCATGACTGCATGCCGGAGGGTGACAGGCAGGCTCTGCAGAGCTGGGCCTTCCTCCTGGCGACAACAGCTGCACCCAGAGAAGCCATCATCACACTTCAGGCAAAATCTGGGATGGCACAGGCCAGAAAATTACCCTTCTCATCTATGAATTAACTTATATGAACAATTACATTTTGAAACGTAAGTCACATCTGCCTATATTTTAAATTAATCATCTTTCTGGAGCATAATGCAATTATGTGAACTTGAGATGCCTAGGAAAGCAGGGATATGTCTGATCATATGCTGTGGGTACTATTTTTCAAAATTCTTTTCCCGTGGATAGTTTGAAACTAACACAAAGGTAAAGAGAATAGTTCATCTAGCACCTAAAGTCAACAATATCATTTTTCTGATTTTGTAGAATTATAAAAATGAAATGTAAATGACCTTGCAGGTCTTTGAGTCCAAGCATTTTATACTTCTGAGCTATAGAATCTTTGCTCCACAGAAGCTTTTCACAAAACCATGATATAAAGATATGAGCGGAGGCTGTAGGGGCAGTGGGCCACCTCTTCTTACCTGACCTGATCTATCCAGGGTTTACCCACAGATATGTGATAGAAAGGAAGTTTTGGTCTTATTTTTCTCACTGAATCTCTATGGATTCCAACACCTTGTGAATGACCCCACACAGAGCCAGAGCAGCCCTGGGGCCCCAGCAGCATACCTCTATCCGGAATGAGCAGTTTGCAGGGCAAAGCCAAGGGCGTAATGGAATGCTGACACACCAAAGCCGTCAGGCTCCCTGTGAATGGATGAACAGAAAACAGGAGTGAGCACAACCCTAAATACTGCATTGCTCAGCCAGTTCATCTACTGAAAGGAGGCTGCTGTAAAGCATGACACCTTATATTTTTAGCAACCTACATACTCAATAACTGTGGCATTTGTGCAAAGCTTCAATGAAGCAGCAAGTTCAGCAGATGTCGAAGGGGCAGGTAACAGGAACTACAGATGATTCTCATCAAAGATATGCCATTGCAATTTATAAAGAACAAGTCACACAGTCTGCTGATTCTGAGACCGCTCCCACTGGCACCACCAAATCGTCTCTGTAAGGTGATGCTTTGGTTTGCTCAAGCTCTGCCTGTGAGTGCATGCCATCTTTTGGATCCAGCTGTAGGACCAAAAATTCTCCCTTCTCACAGGGAATCTGTGCTTTCCTTGAACCCAGGGGACTCCCAACCTTGTGCATACTTCTCTGCTCGCTTGCATGGACCATACCTAATGGAACCTGCGTTTCCAATCCTAGCACGGTGCATTTGCCTAGTTTTAAGAATGCTTTTAAGAACAATTTCATATCCAGTTTATTTTCGAAATGATAATTGAGGGATCTAAAACTGGGAATGAAAAGTAGATGCTCTGAGTGAAGCCCCAGCAGAGTGATGGACCAACCAGAGGGAGCTCATGCTCATGGGTTCAGACACCATGTCAGGCGCTCAGCCACTTACCGAAATATGGTTCATTGGAGCACCCTTTCAACCGCACTCCTTTGGGGGTACACTCAATCAGAAAATGCCGAACAAGTTCATTGGCCAAATCTCCAGCTGTGGGGAGAGATTTAAAAGAAAGAGAAGAGCATTTTTAAAAAGGAGAGCATGGGAGGATGAGAGAGCACGAAGGAGAATCTGGCCCCTGCAACAGGTAGGCTGCCAACAACCACTCCAGGAATAGCTAGATTGCAGGACAGTGGCTGAGCGCTGCCTGGATGGGCAGCTAGAACTCCCTCCAGTGACCATGGCTGCAGGTGGAGGAATCCTTGGGAAAGAGCCTCAAACATTCTGCAGAATTCCCGGTTATGGGAATTGGGGATGAGCAGCTAAGAACTGACAACATGGACCTCCAGCTCCTTCACCTCCTAAGAAGAGGGCTTAGGAGGACCCAGACACAGCATGATGTCCAAGAATGAATCACTGGGAAGAGCTGGAAGGGTGCCAGTCTTCTGAGTAAGATTTAGCCAGGAGTCAGGTACCCAAGCCCCTCCTGAAAGCAAGCCCTCTAATCATCTTGCTACTACACTGTGTGTGTGCCAGCCCACAAGCTCAAAAAGAAAGTGCATCCTGAAAAACCACAGAACGGCAAACTGGTGGTGGAAAAGTACAAATAACAAACAGAAGAAAAGCAAGTCACTGCTGTGCTAATGAATCCTGCAGACCTTCATGCTTGCTGTGTCTCTGTCCTACCTCCTTCAGCACCCTCCCTGAGAATGTGTCTCCATGGGAACGGGTTTCCATGGGAATGTGTCTGCTGTAACCTCTAACATTTCTGATGGCCAGGTCTTCCAGAGGCAGGTTTGGGCCCCACACCTGGCCCACAGCAGGTTCCCTAATAATGCTTATTATAAACAACAGTGACAAATATCAACATCAGTGTCAGCATTTCGCAGGGGAGGTATAGCTGGTAGGAAAGGAAATGATCAGATTCCATAAAAGGCAGTACTGAATAAAAACGGGGAAAAGAACATTTTGCCATTCAGCTGTGGGAGGAAAATGATCCATGGCTTCTAAACTGAAGGGAGACCCAGAGTGTGGTCTGGATGACGGTGGTGAGAAGTGACTCAGTGGGAAACGAGCTGTGTAAGGGTTTGGAGGACAGCCCCCGCCACACGTCTGTCGCCGTTCCGTCTCTGGGGTACCAGGGGTGGCTGGTGACTTGCTGGGCTTTTTCCTGGTTTACTCAACTCTCCTCTCAGATGTGTCCTTACACTGTGAAATCCAAATGCCAGATCCAAGGGCTGGTTGAAGCCAGATAAAATTTCACCAAGAGGATGCCAGCAACGCTGCATGTCCAGAAATCTGCTATTCTAAAATCCTCTATTTTGTTGCCTTCGCTTGAAGACTGAGTCAATATTGATCGTAGAGGCAGGATACACACCTCGAGGTTAAGAATTATACACCACCATCCGTATTTCCAAAAAGATAACACATGCAGGAAAAAAAAGTTTTGGCCTAGTTTTGAAAGCTCCAGCTGAACACCAAGGAGGCAGAATGTGTGCTCATTCTGGTCCACCCTTCCCTCACCCAGATGAGCCCAGATGCCCCAGCAAGAGTCATGTGACCTGCTCACATTCCAGCCCACAATCTCTATTTAGGGTGAAAGAATCTTTCCCTTTCCTTAGAGTTTGTGGCATAGTTGGTAAAAAAAAAAAAAAAAAAAAAAAAAGGCACAGAGGGCAGGATGAGATTTAAAAAAAAGAATAAACCAGAAGCCATATATTAAGGGACAGAGGAAGGGAGAAAGTCCATTGCTTTGTTGGGAACTGAGCTTGTCCCTGAGGGAGCAGTGAGAAAAGACCTGTTGATATTATATTNGAAAAAAAAAAAAAAAAAAAAAAAAAAGGCACAGAGGGCAGGATGAGATTTAAAAAAAAGAATAAACCAGAAGCCATATATTAAGGGACAGAGGAAGGGAGAAAGTCCATTGCTTTGTTGGGAACTGAGCTTGTCCCTGAGGGAGCAGTGAGAAAAGACCTGTTGATATTATATTTGAATGGGTGGTTATCAGCATGAGCTCAGGAATTTTTTTAGACGCGTTTCCCAGGTGGTGTTAGTTAGATGAAGAACCTGTCTGCTAAGGTAGGAAACATGTAAGAAACATGAGTTCTATCCTGGGTTGGGAAGATCCCCTGGAGAAGGAAATGGCAACCCACTCCAGTATTCTTGCTTGGAGAATTCCATGGACAGAGGAGGAGCCTGGTGGGCTGCAGTCCACAGGGTTGCAGAGTCGGACACAACTGAGTGACTAACACTTTCACTTTTCACATTCCCTAGCTCAGGTCCTAGAGAGAAGGAGTGATACTCTGATCCCAAACAGCAAACCTAGAGATTAGATTTTGGTTTCTAGATACTATTCCCCAATATAAAGAGCCAAGGATCTTTAGAGAAATGGCAGGAGCAGGGGAAGTACAAGGTAAGCCTAAAACACGCTTGCTTTCAGAAAGCTGGAGCATTCACAGGCTAATGGGGGTATGTCAGAAGGGCAAGGGGTCACTGGAAGGGCCTTAACTAGTTAAAAAGGCCTTAGTAGTTAAATCCAGTAACCTTGAAATCCAAAAAGCCCCGGTGGTGATGGATCATGAAACACAGAAAAGGGCGCGTAGGGGCTTCCCCCCGAGGCTGTCACCTGTGGCTGCATACATGCATGTCTGCTTCAAGTAATGTTTCCCTATGCATGAGGCATCGCAGACTCTTTTGTACCTGGTTACGTTCACGACTGAAAACATTAAAAAGGTCAGAAGCAGCCCTGCCTGCGCTACACATTATTCAGCTAGAATTTGCCACCAGTGCAATGCTGGACGAGAGACGGAGGAAGTCTTTGTCCTTTTCCCTGAGAAGGGAGAGTCTCAAGACTTCAGGCTTGCACTGGCCTCACCTTCAATGCATCAAAATACTCCACAGGGTGTAGGAACAAGAACTGTGTATACTGTATGCCACCTTCTATATAAGAGAAAAGGAAAAATGCCTATTTGTGTGCACCGAACAGATAGTGAGAAGACACAGGAATTTATTACAGATGTTTACCCACAGGAAGCAAGAGGGGACTGAGGCAGACAGGGCTGAAAAAGGAAATTTATAAATAATTAACCTTCCTTCTTGAGCTAGGATAGTACTTACAAAATACAGCCAAAAAAAAAAAAAAAATACTAAGAGGAAAACCTATGAGTGCTGTTGCAAGTCATCCACTGCCTCATGGGAACGAAGGGAACTGACAGGCGAGGCCCCACTGAGCAGAGCAGGACCCACCTTTCTTGTTCATCTGCAGGACAGAGGGCGGGGGTGTGGCCACCTTCATGGCCAGGCCGTAGGCGCCTCGGAAGGAGTGGCTGTCCCTGACGATGAATGACCCGGGCTCCTTGTCCTTCAGCATGGCGATGGCTGCAGAGGGAAACAGACAGACGTGAGTGTCTGCGGGGGACGCCACGGCCTGACTCCACTTATGGCCATGACAAGGGTAAGGGAAACTGCAATGATCAGAAGTTCCGTGGGGGCCTGACTATTTTATTTTATAGTGTGGCCCGTCCGTGCAGATCACAAAGGTGCTGCCCTCATACACAATTCCCATTGACCCCACAGCATCTTTGAAGCCCAAATGAGGACCCCACCTGACAGCCCAGGAAAGCAAGGCCCACTGGTTCCAGCCAGACCAGGTCTCCGCACACAGCGCGCGTCGCAGGAAGTCAGGCAGGGCTGCCACTTGGTCCCCAGCGTGGCCCTGCCGTATGGCTCCCTGAACGGCATTTTTCTTAGAGATTTTAGAACGTGCGCTTTCAACTTTCCATAGGAGGAAATAAATTTCCAATCATACTTTCTGAAGACCGTGGATGTACCCCCAAAGTTACTGAATATTTAATAAAGTCCCAAGGTTTGGCCCAGGGGATGGCCGTAGGTGGCCCTCCATCCCGTGGCTCTGAGGCAGGGGTGGCAATTGTGGCCAGCTGCTTCCAGTCTGGACGAGGCTGTGAACCTCTATTTGATGTGGCCAGTGAGGGCCATGAAATGCACCTGGTGCTCCACCTGCCATCTGCCCCAGGGAGGCTGGAGCACAGGTAGCTCTAATATCCCTCCCCTTGAAGCTCAAAGTCCGGCCTCCCAGGTCCTGGGCTCAGGATACAGGAAAAAGAGGGATGAGTTAGCATCACAGTATCCTCAAGTTGATGCAGCCCAGACACCAGTGAGAATTTTCTCCAGTAACCAGAACACCTCTCAAGATTTCTTTTATACATTTTACAAAAAGAAAACTAGTGATTTAAAGTATAGAGCACTACACAATTATAGCCACGGAACTGCCACCTTTC
Organism: Neotragus moschatus; assembly: GCA_006410615.1. Taxonomy (NCBI): domain Eukaryota; kingdom Metazoa; phylum Chordata; class Mammalia; order Artiodactyla; family Bovidae; genus Neotragus; species Neotragus moschatus. Next base: position 2,599,183 of record SJYA01000663.1, read on the forward strand.
TGTAGAGCTCAGGGCCCTGTCTGGAGTAGAGTGGGCCAGACATTAACCCGGGAGTGGCCGGAAGCACCGTCAGCAACAGGAAATAACCCCAGAGGGCCCCCTGTTCCAGGCCTTCTGTGTACCCTGACTCCAGCCCACCCCTACAACATGGCATTTGCTTGGCTGCAGACAAAACAGCCAGTTTCTTCTACACCTTCTTCCATGCACTGGCCCAGCCTGTGGCAGGACAGGCCCCAAGCACGAGCTTATGCGCATGGTGGGGAAGAAGCCGAGGAAAGCACACGCCTTCTAAGGGGAGGGGGTCTGGTGTGACCCCAGGGGCACAAGCCTGACAAGTGGAGCCAAGGCCCACCTGATGCTCTGGTAACCCCCCCAAGACGGGTGGGGAACAGACACCAGGGACCCGTGCAGCAGGTCTTGTCTCACAGCATGTTTTCTGATTATGTCTACTTTCCTTAGACAGTAAAGAATCCACCTGCAGTGCGGGAGACCTGGGTTGGATCTCTGGTTTAGGAAGATCCCCTGGAGGAGGGCATGGCAACCCATTCCATTAGTCTTGCCTGGAGAATCCCATGAACAGAGGAGCCTGGCGGGCTACAGTCCATGGGGTCGCAAAGAGTCGGACATAACTGAGCAACTAAGCACAGCTGCTGCTGCTAAGTCGCTTCGGTCGTGTCCGACTCTGTGCCACCCCATAGACGGCAGCCCACCAGGCTCCCCCGTCCCTGGGATTCTCCAGGCAAGAACACTGGAGTGAGTTGCCATTTCCTTCTCCAATGCATGAAAGTGAAAAGTGAAAGTGAAGTCACTCAGTCGTGCCCGACTCTTAGCGACCCCATGGACCGCAGCCTACCAGGCTCCTCTGTCCATGGATTTTCCAGGCAAGAGTACTGGAGTGGGGTGCCATTGCCTTCTCCGACTAAGCACAGCAAGATTAGTCAAATGATAACAATAACTCCTACTGCCTAGCAGATGCCAACAAGGAAGGTTCCCTCCACCCAGAGTCTCACCCCCACACCCTATGAGGCAGGTTGTGCCATCCCTGTCTTGCAGGACCCATCAGGTACACTCCAACCAAGCCTGCCTCTTCATTCAGAGAAGGAGACAGTCCAGCCCAGCCTCTACCCTGGTCTCAAAGACTGAGCCGCTGGAGTAGGATGGTCTGTTTAGAATACTCTAGAACAAGGTCCTCAACGAGCACTCTCAGGGTCTGTTGGGCTGGATGAGACACTGAGTACTAGAGCTAAGGCCCACAGTCAGGGGGTTCTTGCAACCAGAGCAGGGAGGGGCCAGGAACGGAGCATCTGGCCACACCAGAGCCTGAAACGTGGTGAGTGCACACAGCACAAAGGCCAATTCTGGGACTCAGAAGCCTCTCGGGCCAAGAGGGCTCTCCCCACATGACATGACAATGGGTCCATTGAGCTCATGGGAAGAAAGGCACATTCTTACCATTTTTATTATCTGCCTCATTGAGTATAAGAATTTCTATGAAAAAGCTGGACGGTGCTGTTTTCCAGGCATTTAACTATTCACATCCAGGCATTTCTGAGGAATTCCCCAGGAGAGAAGTTCTTAGTTTCTTCCCCAAGTTGAGATCCCAGCACAGAGTGGCAGTTCACCACGCGTTTAGCACGCCTGGCCGCTGGAACACCTGCCATCCCCTTTCTCAGTCCAGCACCCCCAACCACTCTTCCCAGGGAACCTCCTTCCTGGGCATCCTGACCAGCGTCTGCTAGCCCCCCAGCCAGTTTCATATCATCCTCTCCGAGAGAGGCCTGGGAGTGATGAGCCCACAGGCGGCCATGTCATCACCTCCAGGGAGGGCAATAGCACCTTGCAGGGACCCAGGAATTTCTGCTGAAGGAGTGAGTGCTATTTGCCTAAGGGCCTGTCCCAGAGGGACCACCGCCAATGGCATGCCAGCATCCTTCTGGGACATCTCTTACATTCATGTTCTAGTAAAAAGTGACATGCACCTTGGCTGCTCAACAGTATTAACAATTTCTCATATTCGCCAGCTGTCTTAAGACTGAACTGCACACCCAGAGTCACTGTGTTGTGTGTGTGAGAGCTGGGCTGAGGCTGCTGGCAGTCTGTCCTTCCGATGTGACACAGGCAGGTATGCCCATTAATAGGAAAGACACTTCTTCCCCCTGACTTCCCCCTGAGGCTGGGACCCGTAACATCTCATCACAATCTGCGGCCACTGCGGGCAACACCGGCCAGACCTTGCCTGGTGGAAGCCACCAGAAACTACACCGCAACACTGGAATGATCATGGCTGGTGCCCTTCCTGGCTGGCTCCCTCCTTAGGAATGATGTTTTCCAATAAAAACTTAAAGGTTGCAGCCTTTCCCCAAAGTGGGTAATGAAGTGCAGGCCTTGCTCTAAATCATCCATCCCCAGGTGATGCCTCCCGACACTTCCACCCAGACACAGGGTCCTCATCCGGCCCACACACCTTGCTCTCTGGAGATGTCCGCCTTGTACCAGAACTTGGATGTGTCCTGAACAAAGTTAACAGACACGTGCTTATCACCTGGATTATCTGCAAAACAAAATTTAAAAACAATAACTATGAAGGGCGTTTTTTTAATTGCAACCTCTCACCTCAAAGGGACCTAGAAGTTCAAAGTCCCACCCCAGGTGAGAGGGCTCTATTTAACTACAGGGGAGAAGCCTGACACGGAGCAGGGAGTGCCTGTTTGATAACAGAAAACACAATGACAGCAGGACGCCTCCCCGATCGGGCACCTCATTTCACCCACACGTAGTTACAAAAGACAGGAAGCATGCAGAGCAAGGCTGACGTCCCTGACTCCTATCAGTGTCTAATTCTTTGTTCTACACTTGAAACACGAGATAATTACATTTCAAATGTATTTGTTTAATTTTCTTTTTAATTACTATTACAGAACACTGACTCCAAGTGAAAGGGAAAAAAATGGAACCACCGTGGATGTTGGCGTTTTCTGCTGTTGAACGAAATCCAACGTGACTAATGCAGAAGTGCGGGCATGCTCAGTCACGTCTGACTCTGCAGCTCTATGGACAACAGTCCGCCAAGTTCTTCTGCCCATGGGACTCTCCAGGCAAGAATACTGGAGCAGGTTGCCATTTCCGCTTCCAGGGAGTCTTTCCGACTCAGGGATCGAACCCACATCTCTTATGTCGCCGCACTGGGAAGAGGGTTCTTTCCCACTAGGGTCACCCAGCAAGCCCAGGTGAATTAAGAGGCAGCTCTAGACGGGTATTTTCCTTTGGGCTAGGCTGAGATTCCCTGGCGGCTCAGTCAGTGAAAAATCCGCCTGCAATGTGGGACATGCAGGTTTGATCTCTGGGTTAGGAAGATCTCCTAGAGGAAGGCATGGCAACCCATACCAGTATTTTTGCCTGGAGAATTCCATGGACAGAGGAACCTGGCAGGCTACAGTCCATGGGGTGACAGAATCGGATACGACTAACTTTATGTTTTTTGCAGTGAGATGGAAAAGCCCCCTTGAAGGCTATGGATTCTTCTCTCAAGGCACTCAGCCCAGTAACAGCACTGGTGCTCACTGGGCAGGCCGAGCCATAACCCCAGGGTGCTTCCCTGCCCGAGTGCAGGCTTGAGCACAAGGATGGGCCCCCTACCAGTGGAGATGCACCTACCTGGGGAAGGGGCTGCCCCCTCGGCAGCCTTGGAAAAGTCCGGGATGATGTTTGGAAAAGGGATGCTCATGGTGCTCCCGCTGTGAGGACTGGAGAAGCCGCTGGAGGATGGCGAGACAGAGCCAAAAGACCGGTCTCCCTCTGAGGTCCGCTTCTTCTCGGGAAGGGGCGGCTGCCCTGGCAGAGCCAGTCCCGGGCCCTGCAGGACCGGACTGTGGTGGCCGCTGTGTCCAGGCGCCACCGTGAGAAAGCTGTGGGACAGGAAGCTGTTGTCGGCAGCCTCAGCTGCTGTCAGTGGGTTGCCAGGGGCCTGGGCTGCTCCATGGGAATTGGCCAGCAAGGCCCCGGGGTCCTCCCCGGCAGGGAGCCCACCTCCCGCCATGGGGGCAGTGCTGAAGCTCAGGAAGGCCTGGCTGCTCGGGGTACCCAGAGCTTCCGGCGGCTCCGCCAGGGACAGCTCAGGGCTGTGGAAGGATGTCTGGAGGTCTGCAGGTGGGAAGTGGGGCCGCGTGGGGCCGTCCTTGCCAGGCCGGCTGCCTCCCAGGAGAGTCAGCGTGGACTTGGGGCTGGTCTCCACCCACTGGTGCTCAGCTGAGGAAGGGCTGTTCAAAAGACAAACGGCAAGACAATGACATATCCAGAGAGAAGGGGAGTTAGTCTAATTAGCCTGGGAATTAGCATCGGTTCCCACATGACGGGGACGAGAGGCAGGGTACTGAGGTTCCCCTTGCAGCAGCGTGGGGCTCCCCAAATACCAGAACTCAGGCCCTGCTTCTCCAGCCTCCCACCTGACCATTCACCCCAGATGCTCAGTCCACAACCTCGGGGAGAGGAGGCGGCCCTCCCTGCCTCTACAGCCTGCGTGCCTCTTCCTTCCCACTCTGACCTGGCAAAGTCCCCTCTTCTCTTCAGTTCAAGCTGCAGCTCCACCGCGTCCTGACTTTGAAGCCCTCCCTGCCGGTGTCCCGGTGAGCACAGGGATTAGCGGTGTCCTTCCTCTGGTCCCACCACACAGGCACCACCCATGTATCTGCTTAAACCCCCTCCCCCTGGGTTCCTCTTCCCCAAGCCCAACCTCCTCACACAGTCGATTTTCAATAAGTGCTCGCAGGACCACCGGCTAATTAAGGATACCAGTAAGAACACAAGAGATTACCATATCAGAAATGGGAAATCCCAACAGTAAGCATACTGGAGGAGGTTCAAGAAGGAGGGGACATAGGTATATCTATGGCTTATTCATGTTGATGTTTGGCAGAAACCAACATAATACTGTAAAGCAAATATCCTTCAATTAAAAATGAATAAACTTAATTATAAAAACTATTGGAAACTATATTTAGAAATATAGAGAGACAAGTAACACGTATATCTCACTAGCAAACACATATTTGCTGTGTGTGTAATGTTAAGTCCTGATATGCAATGTGCCCCCTTTTTTTGTAGAGAAATGAGGTGGGATTCAGGATGGTAACTGTAGAGCAATGTGCCCGCAAGCAAAACACTAAGAAACGATTCCTACCCTGAGCATGTGAATTTGCACAAGGGCAGTCCTTTGTGAAGCAGAAATAGGACATTTCTCTTTGTCCATGCCCCCAACACCCCAGGCTTTCCCAAACACTAGCACAAATTCCTTTTTTTCCCCCGAGAGCAGTGCATCCTGCCTGCCCTCCCCACCCCCAGTCTGCAGCTCTGGGCAGGCCCGCTCCTAGCTTGACCACTGCCCCCTCTTTTTCCAGCCTCAGCTCACACAATGCCTTCATGGTCCTAGGAACTGGCTGCTGTTCCTTGAGCACCCCACCTGCTAAAAGTGAAGGTGGACACAGGAGTTTTTATTTTGACTGCATTTTTGAAGACTGATGGCTGTCAGTGCACAAGGCGGCCCGGTGTCGTGTGGAGGACGAGACCCCTGCCCCCCTCTCCCCTCTGTGGTGTTCAGGCTGGGGTCTGTAAGAGCAGCCTGTGTTTGGTTCAATGGCCACCTTACCTCCCTCTCCGCTGGCTGGGGCTGTTCCCGGAAATGGTGCAGGAGGACGTGAATGCCCGCTGGAAGGAGGGCGCCGTGGGCATATCGGCCCGGAGCATCGTGGGTTTGGGTCCAACAGGGCTCTCTGACATCCCCACAGAATGACTGAGAATCTCAGGGCAGCCTCGGGGTTCTGGAGCAAGGAAACATGAGCAGACTGTAAGCAGCAGTGCTACTTGCAAAGCTTTCTGCTGCAGAAGGAGGTGACCTGACTCCACCAAGTGCAGCCTCCTCTTTCCCAGCACATTTCCAAAGGAGAAATAGCTGGCTGGTCCCTGCAGCTGTCAACACATACTCGTGAGTATCATCAGTGAGTAAGCTGAGGGCCAGTTACTCTGATACACTTACCGCCCCGATGAGATAAACCATTTCTCACTCTAGAAACGGTAAGGTCTCCCTGCAGACCAAAGAAAGTGCAAACCACCGGCTGTGGGGTGGGTGGGCAACTGATGAGTCTTGTGCTTCCGGCTAACACTTTCCTCCACTAACAGAGCCCTGCCTGTAGTATCTTCACCCCCAGGAGGTGCAGAGACCACCTGGCCTGACTCTTTTCAAGGGGGAATGAGAAGCTGAACACCAGGAAACCCTGCCTGACACCTACAAACCCCAGGCAACTTCACATGTTCCACTGACCAGATGTCTACCCTGCTTACAGTCTAGCATCACTACTATTTCTGGGTATTTTTAAAAATATGCAAAATATTTTTAAAAACTAATTTTTGAGAACTAGACAAACCTACCATGGTCAATAAATAATAATAAAATAACACTGTGAGAAATACAAGCTATTTTGCTTTCTGCCTTAAAACAAGGGAGGATTGATCAGAAAATAATAAAGCTGAAAAAATTACACATTACTCATGTTACTCAGCTCTATCCATCGTAGTCCATCCACCTATCTATCCACCCATCCATCCATGCAGCCATCCATTTATCCAACCATCTAACACCTATCAATTTATCTATAATTTTTGGACACAATATAAAATATTTATTTAAAAAAACTGAACAGGCATTCCAGGTAACAAAACAAAAACATAAAAAACAAAACAAAAAATGAAAGAAAAAAAAAGAGAAAAGAAAACACACCCACAGGTAATACAAACATTGGCATGAAAGGCACAGATTTCAAACGGGAAGCTGCAGTGGCTTAGTGGTAAAGAATTCACTTGCCAGTGCAAGAGATGCCAGAGACACAGGTTCAATCCCCAGGTCGGGAAGATCCCTTGGAGGAGGAAATAGCAACCCACTCCAGTATTCGTGCCTAGAGAATCCCATGGACAGAGAAGCCTTGTGGGCTACAGTTCATGAAGTCACTAAGAGTCTGATACAACTGACTAAGCAACCCAGCACCAAACTGAAAATGTTTCAGAAAATATAGGACAAGAGAGAGAATTTCACCAGAGACCTGGAGTCCATTAAGAATAATCAAACAGAAAACCTAAAACTTAAAAACACAATTAATACAATTAAGCCTTACTTAGGTCAATGATTGTATCAGCAGACTAGAGACAGCAGAAGTGATGACTGGTCCAGAGGAAAATATCCAGCCCGAAGCCATGAGAGGAAAAGAATGGAAAATACAGAAAAGAGGAGAAAGACATGTGAGATACGATGAAAAATTCTAACACATATAATTGGAGTTTAAGAAGGGGTGGAGAAATTCAAGGAGGCAGAATCAATATTGGAAAATATATATACTGAGAATTTCCCAAAACAGACTAAAGAAATCTAAAACTACAAGCTAAAAAAAAAAAAACAAAAAACTCATGAAATCTAAGCAGGATAAGTAAAAAGACAAGTAACTTATTCACTTAATAGTAAAACTTTTGAAATCCAATGACAAACTTAAACAGAGCACTTGTCCCATTTTGGGAGGAGGGTGGTATCCAAATTCCGTGTTAATTCTTTTAAACCTTTAGTAAACTTTTGATTACAGAAAAGTCAAGTGCTACTGTTCCATTGGTACAAAATACACCGTAAGCCCCTGGATGGACGCTGCCTCCTGCACCCAGCTGCAAATGCTCCATGATCACTCAGAGCTGGGTGTGCTAACGTCAGGGCTAGTGTGTCTCCTGCTATGACTCACCTATAAATTCCTAGAGCAGATGCAGTCATCCTATTTATGCTGTTTAACTGCCCCTCATGCCAGCACAACATCCTATAGCAAATGTTCTAAATTAAATGCTTGTTGAATTAATTAACCAAAAGGATGGGCTTTGGAGACCATGGGCTTCAATATTTTTGACTGAAGTGGGACAGAAAAGCAAAGACACATAGTGTTTCAGATATTCCTCTGCACCCACACTTCTCTTCCTGATGATAAAGTTACATCTTCAGTCACATCAGCCTGTGTTCATTTTCTACTTCAGAAATGCATTTGCTGAGCACCAGCTAGCTCTTAGCACTCAAATCAGCACTGCATCAGGGAGCATGTGAACCGCAGCCTGTGAGCTCCAGAAAGACCTGCAGGAGGAAATGTTTCTATCTCGAGAGAGTTCGATTTCTGGAGGAACTGGTATCTGACAGTATCCTGGAAGGCTGGTGGGATTCTGATAGACCAAAGGGTGTGTGCATAATGGTGCACTGGGTACCATCCGGGGGCTCCTTGCCCAGAGGGTACGAGGAGCCTCCACTGTTCACTGCTGGCCCCTCCATTGAACTGGCAGCTGGTGGGAGCTTCAGGTCAGTCATGCTATGAATGAGTTAGCAGAGTGCAGAGGCAAAAGTACAGGGCAGGAGAAAGGATGCAGATATGGTTCAGGAGACTGGCGAGAAGCGAGAGGATGCTGTGCCCATCAGCCCTACAGTCCCCCGTCAAGGAGCAGCACAGATCCAGCACGCCAAGGATCAGAAAAATGGCTTGGGACTTCCCTGGTGGCCCAGTGGTTAAGAATCCACCTGCCAATGCAGAAGACATGGGTTCAATCCCTGGTCCAGGGAGATTCCACAGGCCGTTGGGCAGCCAAGCCTGTGTGCTACAATCACGAAGTTCGCATGCCCTAGAGTGCTACAACTAGAGAGTAGCCCCCACTTGCTGCCAACAGAGAAAGCCCACATGCAGCAGTGAAGACTCAGCTCAGTCAAAAATAGATAAATAAAAAAAAAATTTTATAAGAAAAGAAAAACGATTTATCCATTAAGTCTAGCACATCTGCTTCGGGGCCGCTTGAGTATGTCATGGGCCATGAGCAAATGGCGCGAGCATGCCCACAGTACCTACTCACAGGGTCAGTTCCTCTGCTACCAAGGTTGTTCTCGGTGGTCCCCATGCAGTGACAGGGGCTGCGTGTCAGCGAGTCCAGGGGTCACAGGAATTCCAGCTACCTCAGGAATCCTATACTACCCTCAAGTGGTGCACAGGAGTCCCACCAAAGGAGAAGCCAAAGGAAAATGAGATCCCACTCTGTGCTGTTATCATGCTGCCTGTTCCAGAAAACAAGCACAGTGCTTCCCATGAAAGAGGCTTTGTTCCTAACTCAGCTAGAGCCAGCTCTAGGGCACGTGCCTGGGTTTGGTGCCTTCTGCTCAGATCAGCGCCTGCCAGGGCAACGGGATTTAACCCCTAAGGGAGTGGACCAGCACCTCAGAGTGGAAGTCCCGGCTTTCTGGTCCCTCCGTGTACTCAGAGATGCAAAGGGTACTACGAGCGGGGCCTCGTAGGAGGTAAGGGCACACTCTTCATTCTCCAAGCAGTGGGGCACCACCCTCTAGCCCCACTGGGAATCTAGAGACATAAGAAGAGGGGTCGCACACGGCTGGAGAAGGACACTGAAATCTGAGTTCAAGTACAGACGGAGACACCAGTCGCAGGAGTCAAGCCTGCAGACCCTTCTCCAAGAATCTGCCTCATTTCTCAAAGTGCGCATGCACCGAGAGCAGGAAGGATGTGTCCTTACTGGTTTTTGTTCAACTTGCACATCTGCCATTCACAGTTGAACAACACATGAAATTTTTGAAAGGAGAACCATCCATGGGCCCTGCTGCCTATTAGGGACTCAGGGTCAGGGCTCTATCTTCTCAGCTCTGGACCCAGAAGGAGGCTCAGGGGTGCAGTGACAGCCATGGGAGCAGATGAGAGTTTTGAGATGAAGGCAGAGAAGCAGGCATTGGTCCCAGCTGCCTTTTCTCCACTCTGGACACCACCGACAGCATGCCCGTTTGTCCTAAACCAACTACACGAGAGGCTCCAGGACAGTGAGACTTCCAGGGCCACAGCTGCCATTAGGGTGTGCCCACAGTTGCAGGGGGACTAAGGCCTACACAGACACTGCTGGACACCCCCTGCACGTCGGATCTCTGGTGCCCAGGTTTATCTGGGCTCTGTTTGGTCATCCTCCTGGCAAAGCTGCAGGTCTGTTCCTCCTCACCACATTCCCTCATTTTCTCTTCCCTACTAACACCCAAAGGAGCCCACATAATGCCTTCAGTGTTCGGAAATCAACCCCCTCACTTCCTGGTTTTCTCTGCGCAGATGGTCCTGGGCTGAGGGCTGAGAGGAGGGCGCCTGCCTCTCCCTCTGGGCTCCCAGGATGTCCGGTGTCCTCTCCCCTCGGCTTCCCCTTCCTGCACTTCCTCTGCCCAGAACAGGGTGAGAGAGGGTCACAGGCTCTTTCCCAAAAGGTCTATTTTTATGCTCTCATTCAGGCCACGGCAGGAGGTTCTGTGGGAAGCTGGGGAACATTTGCTCTCTGGTCACCATTATTTACATCACATGGTGTAAGTTAACAAGAAGAGAGGGAACCTGCGCTGTTCTCAGCTCCCTGTCTTCCAGAGCCTGGTGCTGCCTGACCCAGAAGCTGAGGCCTTCACAGGAGGGAATGGCCAGGCATAAAAGGTAAAGAGGGCCCCAAACAGCAAGGTTCATCCCTGTATGACTGTTCTCCTGGATGCAGATACCGCTACTGACTAATGCATGTAACATTACAAAAAAGAAAACCAACACTTCCTTCCTTCCTGGTTACATTAAAAAGAAATCATAAACTGTATAAAAAATTATTCACTCACGTGTTACTCCTAATAAGTATAAACTGCCATTACATCTTTCACGTGAACTTTAATACTTGTCTCTCATATCCCTAATCGATTTATCTCTGTCCCCCCTTCCCTCCTTCCTGAGATGATGTAGTTAATCAGGAAGTTCCCTTCCCTGACATTTGAGAGTTCTGCAAAATGAAACAGTAACACATCTTTCTTTTCTTCCACTCTACTTCTGGGTTTGAAACTGGGGCTGCCAGGGAAGGAGAGCAGGGACCCCCAGGTTCCAGTCTGAGTTCTGCCATGAGTCATAGGCCACTGAATAAACTCTCCACCTCTGGGACCTCAGGTTCTTCATCCACAGGGTTCCATCAATTAGGATCAAAGAGGATGATTTCTAGGGTCTCTTTAGCTCTAGATTTACTTCTCCATTGTTTCTTTTCCTTCTGCTTCTGTTTTCCTCTGTAAATTGGTGGTTTCCATCTGCAGTGATTTGCTCAGTCCCAGGTGGCTTAGTGGTAAAGAACCTGCCCCCCAATGTAGGAGACACAAGAGACATGGGTTCAAATGCTGGGTTGGGAAGATCCCTTGGAGGAGGAAATGGTAACCCAGTCCAGTATTCTTGTCTGGAGAATTCTACGGATAGAGGAGCCTGGTGGGCTATAGTCTACAGGGTCACAAAACAGTAGGACCCAACTAAGCATACATGCCCTAAACATGTTTCATGTTCCAGCTCTTGACTTTCGCTTTATGGTTACCATAAGGTTTATAGAAAACATTTCATAGGTAAAACAGTCCTTTTTCTGTTGTCAAGCTCTAAACTTAAAATATTATTTTTAAATGCAAGATTGTGTGGGAAGTTCAATAGTAGTAACTTTTAAAGGGAGCCCTTATCTTGTAGTTTTTCTCTTTGTCTGTGAACAACAGACCATTTAACCAGTCTTCCTGAGAGCAAGGGAAAGATGAGCAGACAGCCAGATATAATGACAGTCAAACAGAGAAAAACCCCGGAAGACTAAAAACACAACGCTGGGTAGAATATTTTTCCTTTTTTTGTCAAAAATCGAAGTCTTGCATCTCTAGCCTCATAAGTACTCTACAAACACAGAAGGAAGTGATCAACAGCCCCTACACGGATAAACACATACTTTCTAGATCTCGAGTTTTTTTTCTTTTGTTTTGTAAATCTTTATGTCAGAATCACATCATATGAATGTGTTCTATGGGTTAAGGTCACCATTTCCAGTAAGTACGAGGAGTGCTCTCCCAAGAATGAAATGTCTTTCTTCTAGAAGCATCAACATTCTCATGCTTCCAACAGAGCCGAAGTGGCCCAACCACCACTGCAGTCAGGGCCCCTGTCTGTTAACAGATGGGAGAGCCTTCCACGAAGATCTCATCCAAACTGGAATTATCTCCACAGTTTTCCTTCTACTCAATAACACAGAAGAATCAGAAAAATGCAGATAAAAGAGCTCATTATAATCGGGATCTTGTTTCTTCTTCTTCTTTGAAGATGTCTTGTTTCCATTCAGAGGTTTTGAGTCAAACATGCTGGAAAGAAAACACATTTACCCCTATTCCATTGATGCTGTGCAGGGAATTCTAATGTGGCAACGTTGGAAACTGTTTTTGCTTCACAGTGAGTTTTTCCAAGCAGTTTCTACTCTGATGATGCACTAAGCGAGGCCAGTTTCTCAAGCGACTAACTAGGACTCTTAGCAACATGTAAAGAATGAGCATCTTTCAAAAACGGGCTTTGCAGTAAGCTCTCAGGGAAACAAACTCCCTCCTTCCTGCTAGACTCTAACAGCACTGGGGCTGGAGGTCCTGGGGATACCAGAGACCCCCACTCCCAGAGCCCGAGGATGAGGGAGTTTCCACATGAGCTGAGAAATGAGGAAGGAGGCTTCATGACACCAAACTGAGGCCAGAACTGCTCTCTGTGACTCACTTATATTTCCATTTAAAAAAAGTACTGAGGTGAAACATACCTAACACGGTTTACCAGTTTTAAGTGTGCAGTTCACGGGTGTTAGGTGCACCCATGTGTTGTGCTGCCGCTGCCGCCACTGCCCATCTCCAGAACTCTTGTCATCTTGCTAAACTGAAACTCTGTCCCCATTAAACACTGCCTCTGCATCCCCTCCTCCCCCGATCCTGGCACCTGCCTCTGTACTTTCTGGCTCCCTAAATCGGACTTCTCTAAGCACTTCACGTAAGTGGAATCACACAGTGTGTGTACTTTTGTGTCTGGCTGTGTCTTAAAAGTGCATCCATTAAAAAAAGAAAAAAGTGCATCCATGTGGTAGCATGTGGAAGAATTTCCTTTCTTTTCAAGGCTGAATAACATTCCACTGTATGGGTGAATCACGATATGTTTATTCTTTGCCCATGGAGGGACACTCCGGTTGCTCCTGCCTTTTGGCTCCTCTGAATATCACACGTCCTCGTTTCTTGTTCCTTTACTCACGTTTGAGTTGGGACTGGATACGTGCAACAGAAAGCAGCCTCAGTGATACAAGATCCTTGCCTCACAGCTACTTCCAGTGGTTTAGGAATTTACTTCCCAGTGCAAGGAACACAGGTTCAGTCTCTGGTCCGGGAAAATTCCACATGCTGTCGGGCAACTAAGCCCACGTACCACAGCTACTGACCCCACACACCCTAGAGCCCATGCTCCCCAACAAGAGAAGCCTTCAACGAGGAAACCCGCACGCCAGAACTAGAGAGTAGTCACCACTAGCCACAGCTAGAGAAAGCCAGTGTGCAACAACAAAGATCCAGCACAGTCACAAATTTAAAAATTAAATAAATAAATAAGAGTCTATTAAAAAAAAAAAAAAAAAGTTACTTCCAATCCAGCAGGAATCCAGGTAGACAAGAATGTTTACGGCAGCTGTCAGGCTATGGGGAGAAATGGCGCCAGAGAGAAGAAAAGAGGCATTGAAACAGGGAAGCTTTCCTTGAACTGAGCCAAAAAAAAAAAAAAAAAATCCAGAGAAAGTGTTTCCAAGCAGAGGGAGAATCTGTATAACTCACTTGCAGAGGAAGAGGGTGGTGAGGATGACAGAGAGGGAGTCACCCTAACAAGTCACTAGACTGACCCAGAAACAGGTAAGCTGTCAGCAGAAGGCAGAGATGAGGCCCCATCTACGTTGGTGAAGATGCGCACCCACGACTCCCTGTTGGGTTAGAAGTCTTAGATTCTCAGAAAAACTGCTTCCTTCCTTCAGGCAGAAGCCCCAGGGGCTCTGGCCCTCCTATGGAAACAAGATGTGGCCTTCACGCAAAGGTCTTCCCTGGGGACTCAGTCGGTAAAAGAATCTGCCTGCAATGCAGGAGGCCACCTCCCACGCAGGAGACCACCTCCCAGCCAGGAGACCACCTCCCACGCAGGAGACCCAGGTTTGATCCTTGGGTTGGGAAGACCCACTGGAGAAGGAAATGGCAACCCACTCCAGTATTCTTGCTTAGGAAATCTCATGGACAGAGGAGCCTGATGGGCCACAGTCCATGAGGTTGCAAGAGTCAGACACAACTTAGCAACTAAACCATCACCATTCATGCTAAACTGTCCTAGACCTTCTCCGGAAAGAGCCATCAGCCTGGTGAAGACTGCTGACATAGGAGCCCTGAGGTGCCTTCATCTGCAGTGAGAGCATCCTTTCATCAGGAATGCACCATGGAGATTAAAAATCATATTCCAAAAGAGAGGCCAAGGCTTAAAACCCTCCTGTAGAGTCAGAGAGTGTCTGGTTGTGACCAGCAAGCCCTATTTCCTGTATAGGATTTAAGGACACAACTCTAATAAGATATCCTCATAGGAACTTTACCTCTCAAAACCCTTGCAGGACCTGGAGACCCACATTAGTTAAAACCCACGCCCACATAGTAACTGGGGCCCTAGGCGGCCGACTTCTCCCCAGATTTCAGAAGCTTTAAGTCTGCTGTTTTCCAGAGATTATCACTGCTCAGGGTCTAAAACCAGGACTCTGAATCAGGCAGACGTATCTCACCTGGTCCTTCTAAATCACCCTGATGACAGACGGAGCGCAGTACCATGAACCCTGTTTAGGTCGCACCAGCCTGGGCAGGAGTCCTAAGTGAACACAGGTGGCTCACTGCAGTGCCAGGCGCTGCGGCATAATTTAAGTTGGATTTTCACCATGTGAGCCGAAAAAGCAAGCTCTCTTCATAAATTATCAACACACTACCAATAATTATTACCTGTGTGGTACCTAACAGGCTTCCTTGGCCCTCAAAACAAACCCCGGGGGTATGAAGTCCTGGGCAGACCCAGGAAGCTGAGGCCCAGGGCCTGCTCTCACTTACTCCAGGAACACAGAGTTTCCCCTTCCCGTGATTCAGAGAAAAGGATGGTGATCTGACAATCCATCTGCCTTGGGTCACATGCGCGAGATCATCTCTCATTCCCAGGGTGGGCCCGGTGTCTCCCCACGAGGACAAGAGTGTCTCCCAGAGGTGACAGCGTGGAGGAATGGGTACACAGGGACCAGGGGGTCTCCATGGCCTGGTGAAATCGGCTCTGTGCTGCCCCTGACTCTGCAAGAATGTGAATTGATGGTGCCCCTTCCAAAGGGCTGGGGCATGCTCTGGGGAGGTGATCACCAGGGGTCTCGGTCTCCCCACCAGATGACCTTGGAGCCACTCCCACTTCCTGCTCAGGAGATTTCTGAGGCTATGGCCTTGGGATTGAGCCTCCCCTTCTTCCCTGTCAGCGGTGAGGTGGCAACAGGTATTCTGTTTTTATCTTTTTATTACAAAACTGCCCACGTGCTACCTCAACCCCATCTAGGAAACAGGACTCTGTCTCACGCTAACGGCTTCACATTCTACACAAGGATTTGACTGCTGGAAGGCCTCCTGCTAATCCTCGCTAACTTTGTTATTTATCTCTTGTCCTTTCGTTGGCTATTTCAGGTCCCTGTGCATCCGTTCCGCAACCCGCCAGTGAAGTGCCTGCCACGGGTCTTGTGCCTGCTCCACCTTGGTGTCCACAGTTACCCAGCACATGGGAGGTGTTTGTACAGGGAGTGTTTACTGAATCAGCAGTGCTGAAAATAATAACGTTGGGAACTTGTGCTTCTGGCCAAGACGGAGTAGCCCCACTTCTCTCTGGTCCTTGTGTTTACAACTACAGTCCCATACATCACACAACCACTCATACAGGGAACTCTGACAGATGGAAAGAAGGACCCGAAGGCTTTGGGGTGGCGGGTGGGGATGGGGTGGGCAGGGTAGTGGGGGTGGAGGGGAAGGGAGGAAGGACACCATCCAGGCTGAGTTTTCTGACTTCCTTATTGCCTCAGGTAGATCCCAGAACTGTCAGCAAAAACAGCTCCAGAAAAGCCTGCTCATCTAACCAAAGAAGCAAAACTGACCAAAGGAAAATGAGAGGACTAATAGTAGAAAATCTTTTCCGCAACACCGGCGGGCCCTATTCATACCCAACACCCACAGGACTCCACCCCTACCACAGGTTTAGCAAGGCCCAGTGGAAAGCGGAAGAAGGCAATGGCACCCCACTCCAGTACTCTTGCCTGGAAAATACCATGGACGGAGAAGCCTAGTGGGCTGCAGTCCATGGGATCGCTAAGAGTTGGACACGACTGAGCGACTTCGCTTTCACTTTTCACTTTCATGCACTGGAGAAGGAAATGGCAACCCACTCCAGTGTTCTTGCCTGGAGAATCCCAGGAACGGAGGAGGCTGGAGGCCTGCCGTATGGGGTCGCACAGAGTCAAACACGACTGAAGCGACTTAGCAGCAGCAGCAGCAGTGGAAAGCTGATCTTCCATACAAATCGCACCTCACAGGAGGAGGAAGCACCTGACTTCCCCACCAGGGTGGAGTCAGCTGGGAGCAGGGTGAGCCGGCCTTCTCCCCGACCCAGCCTCAGGCCCCAGTGCAGAGGTTAGGGCAGAGCAGGAGAGCCACACTAGCTCCTCCCCCGAGGGAGCAAGGTCTTTGGAAAGTGCATCTAAACATTTAAACATCCACGCAGCCTTGGACCTGTGCTCGGGTAGGAGCAGTGCCTCAAACAAGACCAGCTGAGACAGAACTGATAGCTCACAACATAATATCAAGAAAGTTCAGGGTAAATCCTAAAACCCACTCATCACACCAAGAATTAGAAAGCAAACAGGCAGTGGAACCTACAGGACAATCAGAAAACTACGGGAGCTCCTCGGCGCGTCTGCTCTGAGGCAGGGGGATAGCTGGGTGACATCAGGTCTGTTCCCACCCAGACACACCAGGCAGGGACCCTGAGAGCCATACCATCCGGGATCAAATCTTGTCCCAGGGGAGACTCTGCTGTCACCTTCTCAGAGCTGTTGAGGAGCCCCATGGCATTCTAGAAGCGGCTCTATGTGCACTCAAGTCACCCACGGAAGCTAGCAGTCCCATGCGTGCCTGGGTCCTCCACCCAGTGGAATCCTAACCATATCTTAACCCCAGTCCCTCCAACTCATTCTGTTGTTTCTCAGAGTTTATAAGATCCTACCTGGTTTTCATTTATTTACCTGGAGTGGCTGGTCCTGGCCCACGTTTTCCACTACATGCCTGCCCTGAGGCTAGTAAGCACTATCAGATATCAGAGGATGCTTTCTCAGGCCAAAAGTCTCCTGGTGTTTAGTGGGAGGACTAGAAGCTGAACTGGTTCCCCGATTTCTCTGTCCAGTGTCCTCCAATCTGCAGGATGAAGTGGGTGGTGGCACTCAGGGAGGGAACAGGAGCGCAGCCTCTGAAAGGGGGTCTTCTGGACCCTAGCTCCTCTGTAAACTATGATACTGTTACCTTTAAGTCACAAGAGAATGCCTGGAGTAAAGACAGTCAAGGGGAGCCTTCTGTAGAGTGACTGGGACTCAGAACCAACTCTGGACATGCCACTGACGGCTGCAGACCAGCTTCCAGGGCACTTAACACCTTTCAGTCACATACACAAAACCACCATCACCACCCAATCTAGCTGATTCCAACTCACCTGACCTGAGCAGTGTTATGCCTTTGGGCGTTATTTTATTGCTTTCTTAAAATATAGGAAGGGGAAACTGAAGGGGAAAAGACAAAGCAGGCAACAGTCAGGACTGTCAATTAACAGTTTGTATTGTGTAAACTGCTTGGCTGGAACTTACGCAGATCCTCAAACCCAAGTCCCACTTCATGCTTTCAGAGCAATGCTGTGGTGGCCACAGGTGCAGATCTGAATGTTCACGACCTCTCACAAAGATGTTTTAAAATCCTGACGATTTCACACATAGTAACTTTTCAGAAATCAGAAGAATAGCTGCTTTTTGCTGGGTGCCTACTACTACATGCCAGGCACTGTGCTAGGCCATATACAGCCGATTTATCCGCAGAAAAAGGTTTCCATATGCAGACTTATTAGCCTTACGGACGAAGAAAGAGATGCTGAATGGTAAGGTTAAGGAACTTTTTCAAAGGCAGTCACCTCATCTCTATGACTAGGAAGCTATGTTCTTTCCGCAAGACTCCTTTGCACCCCAGAGAAAGATCTCAAAGTCAGCAGCCTTAATGTAATAGAATAACCCTACCCCACAGTATCCGCCTCTCCTCCAAATACAGCATAACACGATCTCAGAGAGCCTGCTGTGCGAGTTCCCCTCATGTGGGGAAGCTCAGGGTCTCTGGGAGTCGCCTGCAGCCCTAGGACCTTGACTCCCACTTAGAAAGAATGTCCATAGGAGGCCTCACCTGAGGCTGGCTCCCCAGATCCTACCAGCCACCATCACCAACAGAAGGAGAGAAAGACCTCACTGTCCTGATAGAAATGGACCAAAACGCTCTTAAATTTACCTTTGGAGTTAGAAAAATATTTCCATCCTAACCAGATAAGTTCTGATACATTGTCATACATATGGAATTCATGGAAACCTACTATCGTGTATATACTGTATTAAAATGACGACTCTGTCATTTTCTGTTCAAATGTCTCTATTTGAACGACATTATCATCCATTCAATTGCAGGAAATCCTCCCAGTCCTCAAAGAGAGAACACACAAGACTTTCAGGCTGGCAAGAGTGAGAAGGAGGACCACTCACTGACCTGGGCTTGCCTTTCTGAGAAGGAGTGTTTCTCTCTCCCCTTGATCACCCCCATCCTTCCAGCTAATACACACACACAGCGCTGTCAGCCCAGGGTCAGGACACAGAACAGTAAGGGGTCCTCAGGCACAGATGCCCCAGGGTGGCCCCTTGATCCAAGTATGTCCCGTGCCTATGCTGTCCTCAAAGCCTGGGCCCAAGGTGCTGCCTGGCTCACCTCAGAGGTTCCAGAGGTAAGACACAGGGAAGGATCCAGACACTCTACCCTCCAGAAGCTCTGCTAATATTGCAGACAGGTTATTTCAGTTGTTTTACAGTCTTGGACTCTAAAATCTTCCCTCTGATTGCTCCAACAGTGGGTAAGACAGTAAAGCTCATTGTGAAAGCCCAACTTTGCTCCTCAGGTGGGCTGTCTGCATTCTGGAAAAGCACTGCTTCTCCTAAGAAACAGGAACACCTGGGTGCAGCCTGGGAGCCCTCCGCCCCGGGGGCAGCCCGAGATCCCTCGGGGGCTCTGGGGGTGGAGGACAGCCCTGGAACTGGGCAGGCGGGCTTTCTCAGTTGCAGCAAAAGAATGTGCTGTGCTGGGAAGCAGCCCCGGCTCCTCCGGAAAGCCGCACATCTGTAAACCAGGCTTTCCTCTGCCCCAGTGAATCTCGGCAAAGACAAAGCATGGCTTTCTTCTAGAAGGAGGAGCCTTTCAAGCTCTGGGGCTGGAGCATTTTGTCCCATAGCCTTTGGACCTGAGGGCTGTCCTCAAGTGACAGGGGACTCTGGGAAGAGTCACCCTCCTCCCCAGTCCTGTCTTCCCTGCCCTTCCTGGCCCTGGGAATTGGCATCCCACTTCCTCCCACTCCCATGCCTCCCCTCCCCCACTGCCCCAGAGCTCAGGTTTCAGCATCAGCGGAGACGTGGCCAGAGGCTGCAGAGAGCAGGGGCTGGGCGCGGCACTTACCTGGGTACCTCGGGGCGCTGGTCACTCCACAGACAGCCAGGGAGGTCGGGGGGCCAGGCAAAGGCGCTCCCAGGACTGTCCCCAGCGGAGTCCCCCACCCACCGGGGCAGGGCGACTCTGGGTTCCGGTGTCCCGGGGGAGTCGGGGCGGGACGCGGGGCGGCCACCTCTGAGGAGGCCCATTCAGAGGGCGGCAGGGAGAGTTCGTCCGAGGAAAGAATCCGGGCTTGCTGGGCGGCCGCTGGCTCTGTCGGGCGGCCTGCCCATTCAATGCCTCAGACGGCAGAGGCCCCGCCTCGCTCCACTGCGTGGTTTGCTTCCTTTCATTTCTTTCCCCTTTTTTTTCCCTTTCCCTCCCTTTAATCTCTTGCAAACTCCCCGCTGAAACCCTCCACAGCTTAGCTGCAGCCCCAGAGTCAGTGCTATTCAAGGGACAAGCCGCTAGTGCACGTGCAGCTGGTGACCCCGGGGAGACAGACACCCCAAACCGCACCCCCAAGGGCAGCCTCCTGTCCATGACTGAGCCTCAAGAGCCACCTCCCCCAAAGGCAGACCGGCTTCCCTGGGATCCGATCCTCACAAAGGAGAAGCTTGTGGAAACCACTGGAGTCCCTGGTCAGCTTTGCACCCCACCCGCCAGCCAGGCTCCACACCCCAGTCCCTTCCCCCTAGGTGGGGCCATTGCCTCTCGTCCGCCCCAGTCACCAGCCCTAAGACCTTCACTCCATCCCCTGCCCAAGGTAGCCTGGGGGACCGTCCTCTTGTTTTCCTCCTGGCCGCGGTCACTTCCACACCCTACCACACCCAGTCTGCAGAGTCTCATTTCCAACCACTTAGCCTGTTTCACCTGGCTGGTAGCTTAGTCCACCAACAGCCTGTTGGTGGACCTAAACACATTCTATCCCTTTCTTCCCTCTTCTCTGCTCATGTTCTTCCCTCTGGCTGAAAGGACTACTCCCCAGTAATCTGGTGAACTCCTATATACTCTTCAAAGCCCATTTCAAGTGACCCCCACCATGTTATGAGACTTGGGACATTATCCCCCTCAGTCAGGTAAGTTCATGCTCCATATCTCATAGCCTGAGATCTAACAGTAACAAGTCCATATAGCACAGTAGAGAGGCTCTGTCCCATGTATGGCCTTTGAGACTGAAGCCCCAGGCAGCAGATACCTGCCTGACCAGGTTTATATCCACCAAGCACAGAGGGGAGTGGGCACTCACGCCTTGCCTCTCCTCTGCCCTTCAGATCTGGCATGATCCAATTCATCTGTTAAAGCCTAGTGCTGATGCCACTTACCCTAAAGTCCTCCCTGAGACAGAAGGTCCCATATCACTCCCGGGAGGCCCCTTTCTTGCTGGCGGGCTGGCACTGGCACTGCCTTCAGCACATCACAATGGGACGAGGCGACTGCACACCCAAGCGGGCTTCCAGAACACGCTCCAACCACCCTGGGCTGAGTCACACCTGCCCAGCCCCGGCCTGACCCTCTGACCCACTCATCCTGGTGAAAGTTGACAGGTACACGCCTCTCATCAGGAGAGAGAGGTACACCTGTGACCCTTGGGTCACCTCCCTAAGTTACAGGTCAAGCAGATCCCAAGGACCCTCCGCCCCCAGGTCTGAGCAGGGTGCTTCCTCTGGCTTGTTTATGTGCCTGCAGGGCAGCAGCTCCCGCACAGAATCTGTCGGAAATGCCTGAGCACAGCCCAGGCCAGGCCCAGCCAGCGGACGGACGGGCCTTTCCCGCGGCCCACAGCCCCCTGGACAGAGAGGAAGGCGGCCGTCCGGTAGTCAGGCCCAGGAAGGGCAGTGATGCAATGGCCCTCCCCAGGGTGGGTCCTTCCCTTGGGGCTAGCTGGCCCTGTGGACCTGGTAAGTCTGGGGCCGTCCACGGGCTGGGTGGAGGGGAAGGATGCTGTGTCTGTGCTGCTGCCTCTGCGACCGGGACAACTCGGGTGGGGATCTAGGACACTTCGTAACCTTCCGGAGATCTGTCTGTCCCTTTCCTTTCTCTCTTCTGCTTAGCTGGGGCAATGGGGACTACGGTGATGTGGCTGGCAAGTGCCAGCGATTCTGATGCAAACTCACTCAGAAAACTCATCCTCTGCAACTGTGCTGTCCCCACCCAGCACTAGGATCTGGCTCAGTGTGAGGTGGGGTACCCACGGGTGCTCACACCCGCAGGGTCACCCACTTACCCCCAGTGGAATCACGGGTCAAGTGCACACAAAGACTGTCCACTGTTGGCAATACCAATCCTCCCCTGTACACATCAGGCTAGTCACCATGCTGCCAGCCCCGCCACCTCCCTCCACATTCCTAGCAGCAAACTGCATGCCTGGCTCCCTTTAAGTAAAAGGTGCCTCTCCCCTACTCTCTCACTTATTTACTAACTTATTAGAAAACAACACATAACACACAACCAGAATCTTCTCTATGTCAGATGCCGGGATGTACTGATGAGTGAAACATAGGCAGATACTAGTTTGGAAGCTACAGAGGGAGAAGGATATAACCCCAATCCAGGCTCCTGTTTCCTGCAGGCTGGCCCCCAATCCTGCTCACCCCACTGGGAAGCACATTCCAGGGAAGATGAGAGCTGGGCAGGCTGTTCTGGAGACAGCGGGGACCCCCTTCACCCTGATGAGGCGGGCTGTTCCAGGACAGTGGGGCTCTCCACCTGACGAGGCGAGGCTGGCTGTCCCTCCGACACACTGCACGGTTACAGCCACATCAGGAGAGGTGACTGTGGAACTGTGAAACGCCGCTGTGGGGATGGGGTCAGCAACTGTGAGGCTGGAGGGTGAGGCCTGAGCTGCCATGAGACGAGCAAGGTGGAAGGCGGAGAGAGGCAACACGAGTTTTTCTTCCAGAGGAAGACTCAGAAAGGCTGAGCTGTCTGGGATGTAAGGGAGGGCAGAGAACTGTGAGGGGAGGCAAGGGTGCCAATCTGGTGGCTAAGGCACCTGAACGAGCCCAGGGGAGGGTCCCCCTCGGCAGCCCCGTCTTACGCCTCCAGCAGGGCATGTGCCGTCTGAAGGCACCATCTGGTCGGTCTCTTCCAGCCGCCCACCAGCCCCTGACATGCCCACCAGCCTGACAGGTCCTTAGGGGGGCTGTGCTATAGGCTCTCAGCACTCTGTCCTGCCCAGCATTAATCTAATGAAATGGAATCCAGGGCCTCTGCTCCACCCAACAATGGAGCATGTGCTGGATCGCCCTTAAAACTCAGCATGTGACATGGCGAAGGAAGTTCAGAAGCCTTACGAAGAAGCTGCTTCAGAGAAAAGGGGCCATTAAGACCCGTGCGGGCTTCTCCCATGTACACAGAAGGGGAGGGCAGAGACCACGGAGGGAAGACTTTCAAGGACCCTCAGGTCTCCAGCACGGGCTCTGCCCTAGTGAAACAGAACTAGGAGGGATCTCAGGAAGACTCCAAATGATGGTACATCAGACAGGAGCCCTCAGGGCCACTCCAACACCCGCCTGCTGCTTTCCCAGGGATCACCTGCCCACCAGCACCTGGGGAGGCACCGCTCTGTGCATTCTAGGATCCGATTCAATGGTCTGCTTTTGCAGAGAAGGAATTAAAGACAAACACACAAAGTCAACCCCAGGACCTCAGTTACACACTGACTTCACATCACAGCAGTCCAACCTCATGCTCCTCCAGGAAATCTAACTCCAACATCACTAGGTCCCTCTGTCCCAGTGTGTGACCCACTGAGACCGGAGGGCATGTGACATTCACCCCAAGACGTCCATCAAGAGCATGCCAGGCCCCGGAGCACAGGAAAGGTTTTCCTTATTTTCAGACTAGGGAATTCTCATTTCCCCTGGCTTTTGTGTTTTTTAGACTTGCTCTTTCCCTTCACAGGTATATATTTAAGTGCACAGCATGTAACAAGTGCTCATAAAGCAACAAATGCCTTGGTGGGCATAACCGTGAATATGTGAATATATACATCCTCAGTGCATATGTGTGCTATGCAATATATATATGCAGACATACTAACACATGACAGGATTTCAACCACACACAAAGCTTCTTTACCTCATCAGGGTGGTTTGTCCAGTGTCCCTCTCTGTTAAGGAGGCACTAAAATGAGGGTAGCAGGTTCCAAAAGCACCAAGCTGGGTGGACCACAGCCAGTAACCAAGGGTGAGAGGCAGATGCCAGACTTAAATCGTCACCCTTCTCAGGTCTCATAAACCCAAAATCTCCCCAAGTGTATCCTGCGGAATGTGGAGTTTTCACCGGGACAGCCACCCCCATGTTATACCATGCTAGGAATCTGCGGTCCCTGCAGGGCAGGGAGCGCCTCTATACAAGAGGAAAGACTGCCAGGGGCGTGCAGGCGCATGCTTCTAGTAGGAAAACATCTCAGCAGTTACAGGCCAGGGCTCCATGCGCATTTTCTTTCAGTTCATTCCCAGTTCTCAGAGACATCCTATCCCCATTCAGAGAGGTGAAGAGAAAACAACACACGGGCCGAAGCGGTGGCCAGATCTGTAGAGGGATTCCAGACCCCACACCCACCGCAGGCCAGGGCAGAGGGTCAGCAGCCTGCAATTCACTCCAGGGCTGAGACCAACCCACGTCTGTCTCCCTGGGGCAGAGCATAATTGTGATAGATGATGGGGCTTTGGAAATGTATTCATGACCAAGTGTATTTGGAACTTAAAAACCATACTGTAAGACAAGTTTGAGGTACTTGTCCAATGTCATGCACATGTGTGTGCGTGTACATGGTAAGCCATTTCAGACTCTTTGCAACCCTATGGACCATAGCCCGCCAGGCTCCTCTGTCCAAGGGATTCTCCAGGCAAGAATACTGGAGTGGGTTGTGATTTCCTTCTCCAGGGGATCTTCCCCACCCAGGAATCAAACCCGTGTGTCTGACATCTCCTGCATGGGCAGGCGGGTTCTTTCCCTCTAGAGCCACCTAGGAAGCCCAGTATCATGTACAATACAGCTGCTATTATTTTTGCTTTAGTTTTAAAACTGTCTTAAGAGGTTTGCAACCGGGACAAGAACTGTATAGTGGTGACTGAGGACCCACATGTGTCTGTCGCCAACCCCAGGGCCTGCTCCCAGACCACTGGCCTGTGGGGCTGAGCATTAACAGAACAGCAAAAACCCATTGGCGGCACATCAGAATAAGTTTTATAGGCTGAGATTCAAGAGCAGTCCACCAGATGGAGGGTGACATGAGCTGATAAAATAAATTTAGAGAAACAAAGACTCCTCTAAACTCAAAGGAAGGAAACAAAAGGTGGCATTCATCACGATCGGGAAATCGTCGGCTCACGTGGGGACCCTTCCAAGCCGGCCTGTTTGGTGGATGAGGTGTCAGCACAGGATGCCAGCATCTTGGATGTTTTGAGCTTCATTCCACTCAAGCGAATGAGTGTTCTCATCTCTGCAGACTGCTGACCACACATTCACAGGCCAGTGCTGCAGGCTGACCTCCAGCCACCAAACACCGCTGTTTATTTTTAAATATTTTGAAGCAGTCAAGTTTCCTTTTTTCATTTTCTAAATCTGGGGTGGCAGTGGGGGGAAAAACAGTGACTAACCCTGGCAGTCACACTGGGTCACAATGACCAGCAAGCATCCTTTTGCATAGAATGCAAAGTATACCACATGTGTATACAGATGTGGACCTTCCTATACATAGCTACATACACATATGTCCCTCAATGTAAACATGTTATATATACATATATATACACACTTTTTTTAGGTTCTGCAAAATTCAAAGTCATCAGGGACTTGCATACATGTCACACATGTTCACATTCAGCACATGTTTTTATTCCCATTATAAACATTCTCATTAAAAGTTCATAAAATTTCTAAACAAAACAGAGCTGGGTACAGAAAGAAAGAGGAGGTCTGGGAAAAGTATTTTACAGTTTGTCAAGCTTTGAAGAATGACAATTCTTTTTTGTTTTTAAACAAAAATAAAGCACTGCCTCTAACTAATCTCTCTCTCTCAAGACATTCCTGAATATTCCTTTCCTTCCTCCCTCCAGCAAATGTCACCCATTTTTGCCCTTCGACACCAACTCCAAGAGACTTCAACAGCAAACCCCATACCCTGCAGGCTAGGGCCTCCTTCCTGCAGGCTCAGAGCAGAGTCCAGGGTGAAAGCCCCTCCTCCACGTTCACATCGCCACCCACAGCCCCAGGCAGGGCCCTGAAAACACCAGCCCTCCTCTCAGAAACTTGGGTGTGCAGACTACAAGTTGCAAAATGTATAAAGGCCTTCCCTTTCAGTGAACTAATGCTGTTAATCGTGTTCACTGAAAGCAAAAGTCCCCAAATGTCCCCTAAATCCCACTTGTAAAACCACCAGGTGAAGATAAGGTTCTATAACTAGATGATGGTCCTCCTCGTTGTGAATGCACAAAATGCCACTGATCTGTGCACTACAAATGGTTCACTTATGTGAATTTTATCTCAATTAAAAAAAAAAACCTATTATGAATTAAGCTGGAAGCTGAGCTATATCAGAATCATACACTTTTAATGAGGCCTTTCTTCGTTTTTTTTTCCCCCATTTATTTAGAAAATGTCAAGACTACTTAGCCTTTCAGACAGGAATAACAGTTCACAACACTTCAAAATTCTCTCTTGCCTTCATAAGGATTGATAGTAAATGACCTCTTTACCTAATCTCTTACTAATATTTTTGTTTTCAAGAAACACATTTCTTTCTGGGGCTCTAAAATGTTCTGCACCCAACTCCAATGCTCGGGGTGGTTCCCTACACCAACAAGCAATGCTCCGAAACCAGCCTGGGGTGCTACAGTTCAGCTCAACTCTCATCATCTATGCAGACAGCATTAGACTCCACAGGCTAAGGGTTCAGTCTCACAAGACTGTCCTCCCTTCAGACCAACCAGCTATGGATCAGAGGTTCTCATAACCCCTTTCTCAGTTTGCAATAATCTGTTACAGTGGCTCACAGAACTCAAGAGACACATTCTACTCATCAGTTTATCATAAGTGGATATAACTAAGAACAGCCAGACTGAAGAGATAGGGAAGGGCATGGAGCTTCCATGCTGTCTCAAAGCAGCTCACGATCCCCAAATCTCCAGGCCATCACCAGCTGAAGAGCTCTCTGAACTCTGTCCTTTGGCATTTTTCTGGAGGCTTCATTACATAGGCAGGGTTGATTAAATCATTGGCCTTTGGCAACTGGTTCAACTTCCAGCCCTCTCCCCTCCTTGGAGGTTGGGGGGAGGGGGAAACTGAGAGCTCCAACTCTAATCATGAGGTTGGTTCCCTTGGCAACATGGCCCCCATCTTTTCCAAAAGTCATCTCATTAACATGACAAAAATCACCTTTATGTTCTCATCACTTAAGAAATTCCAAAGGCTTTAGGAGTTTGGTGGCAGAAATAAAACTAAATATATATTTCTTATCATAAATCACAATATCACAGACTCATATCTGGGATTTCTAAGATACCATTGCCAGAGATGTATGTCTCCCAGGGAGTAATATAGGCTGTGTCAGGGATGCACTGAAGAGACAGTCCCAAGGGGGGAGCCACTCCAGGCTCCTGCTTGAGGGTCCTAGGTAGGCAGGACCTGTTGGTCTACTCATGGAGCTCACAGTATTCTGTCAGACCCTTGTGACACTCCAGCCCCTGGTGCCAGCTGTCCTCCCAGTGCCTACAACGGCCCTGCCATCTCCTGCTACCTGTCCCCAGTTCTTGGAGCTATCATCTCTTTGAGTTAAAGCACACTGCTAGGATAATTCAGCAATATTTGAATTCATATTTAAGTATTCATTATTTGAGTAAATATTTAAATATCCCTCACTTTGCTGGAGTGAGTATTGTAATTTAAAAAAGGAGTTGTCTTAACACAGGTGCAGGCAAGAACACAACAGGGGAAGGGCAGGCTACACTGGGCTCTGCCCCAACCATCTATCACCAATAAACCTCAGCTTGCTTTCTGTTTACTTGTTCACTGCAGAGGTGAGGGGTGGGAATGAGGTGCGTGTGACATAGGACGAGCCAGGAGGCTCCTAAGACCCCTGGCACTGGAGTCTAGGGGCTTAAACTAAGTGCCACAGGACATGGAGGGACACAGAACAGAATATGTGCTACCCCGAGCAGAGGGCAGAGATGCCAGGTGAGAGGGGTATCGTGGGGCTCTCCCATGACCAAACTCTCCCTCCCTGGCCAACCCTGGGAGAGGGTCCTGGAGCTTCTCTACAAGGCCTCAACCTTGGCCTCTGATGTCTGTCCTTGGAGGGCCCAGGCTTGGCAAGGATTCTGCTGAGTCATCTCCTCTGCTTGCTCCCTGATCAAGTTCCTCATCCCCACCCTTGATGCTCAAGCCTATCTTCAGAGGATCCTCCTGTTGGGCCAGTTTGGCAATAATCTCCCTTTCCTTGACGTTCCTCTTCGTAACTTTTCATCCCCTGACCCTGTCCCAGCTCTTGGGCTGTCTTTGCAGCACGAGGAGTTGAGCTCCGCTCCTTACCCTGCTGCAACAGTACCAAATAAAATGTGCCTCTACCACCCTTAACTGGTGTCCTGCTATTTCTCCCTGACACTTGTCTGCTGGCCGTCTAGGAAATAAATGGACACATTTGGGTTTATGCTGACTAGTGCTGGTTGCTCGGTCATGTCCGACTCCTTGTGACCCCATGGACTGCAGCCTGCCAGGCTCCTCTGTCCGTGGACAATCCAGGCAAGAATACTGGGGTGAGTAGCCATTCCTTTCTCCAGGGAGTCTTCCCAACCCAGGGACTGAACTCAGGTCTCCAGCATTTCAGGTAGATTCTTTGCCATTGCACCACCCAGGAAGCCTTTATACTGACTAACATGGTACCAAGTTCAGGCTGATGGAATAACACACACAGAGGAATTTTATGTAGTTAGTGTTATGCCAGCTGCATACTAACAAAGAAGCCAGAACATAATTGGCATCTTAACAGCAACAAAATCGGAAATAGTCTTCAAAGCTCAAGTCCATTCTGATAGGGTCAGTTGATTACATTACCTGACCTGTGAATCTCCCACAAATCCAACACACTTTTTCTCATCATTTCTGAAAGCACTTTTGTCAGAGCTGCTCCACCCCACTGCCTATTCCAACTGCTGCTCTGCCTACAGCAGATGGATCAATATGTGGAAACAGAAGGCTGAGCAGTTGCCTCCCTGTCTCAAGCCTTGTTAATGACCTAGCACTGCTTGCAGATGCCATACCACCACCCTCATAGCCACAGAGAAGAGCTATGGCTGGGCCTCTGCTCATACCTCCAGTGCCCTGCAGACCCCTGCTCTCCATCCTCTCCTGGTCTGAAGGACCCTCTGCCACAGGGCTGTGCCTGCTATTTCTCCATTCCAAATGCCCCTCTCCATTCACCTAGTTAATTCCTATTTAATCCTACTCACCCTTCAAACCCTCAGACCTCCTCACCAGGAGGAGGATAAAAATCAGCAGAGTGCCACCATTCTGTCCAGGGCTCCTCCCCATCACCGATCAGTACAAGACTGAAAAATCCGTTCTAATGAGGTGGATGAAACTGGAGCCGATTATACAGAGTGAAGCCAGAAAGAAAAACACCACTACAGTACACTAACACATATATATGGAATTTAGAAAGATGGTAATGATAAGCCTGTATGCAAGCTAGCAAAAGAGACACAGATGTATAGAACAGACTTTTGGACTCTGTGGGAGAGGGAGAGGGTGGGATGATTTGGGAGAATGGCATTGAAACATGTATACGANACACATTCTACTCATCAGTTTATCATAAGTGGATATAACTAAGAACAGCCAGACTGAAGAGATAGGGAAGGGCATGGAGCTTCCATGCTGTCTCAAAGCAGCTCACGATCCCCAAATCTCCAGGCCATCACCAGCTGAAGAGCTCTCTGAACTCTGTCCTTTGGCATTTTTCTGGAGGCTTCATTACATAGGCAGGGTTGATTAAATCATTGGCCTTTGGCAACTGGTTCAACTTCCAGCCCTCTCCCCTCCTTGGAGGTTGGGGGGAGGGGGAAACTGAGAGCTCCAACTCTAATCATGAGGTTGGTTCCCTTGGCAACATGGCCCCCATCTTTTCCAAAAGTCATCTCATTAACATGACAAAAATCACCTTTATGTTCTCATCACTTAAGAAATTCCAAAGGCTTTAGGAGTTTGGTGGCAGAAATAAAACTAAATATATATTTCTTATCATAAATCACAATATCACAGACTCATATCTGGGATTTCTAAGATACCATTGCCAGAGATGTATGTCTCCCAGGGAGTAATATAGGCTGTGTCAGGGATGCACTGAAGAGACAGTCCCAAGGGGGGAGCCACTCCAGGCTCCTGCTTGAGGGTCCTAGGTAGGCAGGACCTGTTGGTCTACTCATGGAGCTCACAGTATTCTGTCAGACCCTTGTGACACTCCAGCCCCTGGTGCCAGCTGTCCTCCCAGTGCCTACAACGGCCCTGCCATCTCCTGCTACCTGTCCCCAGTTCTTGGAGCTATCATCTCTTTGAGTTAAAGCACACTGCTAGGATAATTCAGCAATATTTGAATTCATATTTAAGTATTCATTATTTGAGTAAATATTTAAATATCCCTCACTTTGCTGGAGTGAGTATTGTAATTTAAAAAAGGAGTTGTCTTAACACAGGTGCAGGCAAGAACACAACAGGGGAAGGGCAGGCTACACTGGGCTCTGCCCCAACCATCTATCACCAATAAACCTCAGCTTGCTTTCTGTTTACTTGTTCACTGCAGAGGTGAGGGGTGGGAATGAGGTGCGTGTGACATAGGACGAGCCAGGAGGCTCCTAAGACCCCTGGCACTGGAGTCTAGGGGCTTAAACTAAGTGCCACAGGACATGGAGGGACACAGAACAGAATATGTGCTACCCCGAGCAGAGGGCAGAGATGCCAGGTGAGAGGGGTATCGTGGGGCTCTCCCATGACCAAACTCTCCCTCCCTGGCCAACCCTGGGAGAGGGTCCTGGAGCTTCTCTACAAGGCCTCAACCTTGGCCTCTGATGTCTGTCCTTGGAGGGCCCAGGCTTGGCAAGGATTCTGCTGAGTCATCTCCTCTGCTTGCTCCCTGATCAAGTTCCTCATCCCCACCCTTGATGCTCAAGCCTATCTTCAGAGGATCCTCCTGTTGGGCCAGTTTGGCAATAATCTCCCTTTCCTTGACGTTCCTCTTCGTAACTTTTCATCCCCTGACCCTGTCCCAGCTCTTGGGCTGTCTTTGCAGCACGAGGAGTTGAGCTCCGCTCCTTACCCTGCTGCAACAGTACCAAATAAAATGTGCCTCTACCACCCTTAACTGGTGTCCTGCTATTTCTCCCTGACACTTGTCTGCTGGCCGTCTAGGAAATAAATGGACACATTTGGGTTTATGCTGACTAGTGCTGGTTGCTCGGTCATGTCCGACTCCTTGTGACCCCATGGACTGCAGCCTGCCAGGCTCCTCTGTCCGTGGACAATCCAGGCAAGAATACTGGGGTGAGTAGCCATTCCTTTCTCCAGGGAGTCTTCCCAACCCAGGGACTGAACTCAGGTCTCCAGCATTTCAGGTAGATTCTTTGCCATTGCACCACCCAGGAAGCCTTTATACTGACTAACATGGTACCAAGTTCAGGCTGATGGAATAACACACACAGAGGAATTTTATGTAGTTAGTGTTATGCCAGCTGCATACTAACAAAGAAGCCAGAACATAATTGGCATCTTAACAGCAACAAAATCGGAAATAGTCTTCAAAGCTCAAGTCCATTCTGATAGGGTCAGTTGATTACATTACCTGACCTGTGAATCTCCCACAAATCCAACACACTTTTTCTCATCATTTCTGAAAGCACTTTTGTCAGAGCTGCTCCACCCCACTGCCTATTCCAACTGCTGCTCTGCCTACAGCAGATGGATCAATATGTGGAAACAGAAGGCTGAGCAGTTGCCTCCCTGTCTCAAGCCTTGTTAATGACCTAGCACTGCTTGCAGATGCCATACCACCACCCTCATAGCCACAGAGAAGAGCTATGGCTGGGCCTCTGCTCATACCTCCAGTGCCCTGCAGACCCCTGCTCTCCATCCTCTCCTGGTCTGAAGGACCCTCTGCCACAGGGCTGTGCCTGCTATTTCTCCATTCCAAATGCCCCTCTCCATTCACCTAGTTAATTCCTATTTAATCCTACTCACCCTTCAAACCCTCAGACCTCCTCACCAGGAGGAGGATAAAAATCAGCAGAGTGCCACCATTCTGTCCAGGGCTCCTCCCCATCACCGATCAGTACAAGACTGAAAAATCCGTTCTAATGAGGTGGATGAAACTGGAGCCGATTATACAGAGTGAAGCCAGAAAGAAAAACACCACTACAGTACACTAACACATATATATGGAATTTAGAAAGATGGTAATGATAAGCCTGTATGCAAGCTAGCAAAAGAGACACAGATGTATAGAACAGACTTTTGGACTCTGTGGGAGAGGGAGAGGGTGGGATGATTTGGGAGAATGGCATTGAAACATGTATACGATCATGTAAGAAACGAATCGCCAGTCTAGGTTCGATACAGGATATAGGATGCTTGGGGCTGGTGCACTGGGATGACCCAGAGAGATGATATGGGGAGGGAGGTGGGAGGGGGGTTCAGGATTGGGAACTCATGTACACCCATGGTGGATTCATGTCAGTGTATGGCAAAACCAACAGAGTATTATAAAGTAAATTAGAATAAATAAATAATTAAAAAAAAAAAAGAAGAAGAGGGTTGGATATAGTTCCTACATGGGAGCCACTACCACCATTGCTGTGTCTCAGGGGTTAGCCATGCCCCTGAAGAGCACATGGGACCCCCAGTCAGTGCTGTGTGTATGTCTCTGAGCTCCTCCTGGGCAAACGTCCTCAAGGATTGCCAACATGAAAATATGGATGACTCAGAAGGTGTTCTGAAGATTAAATAGCTCCTCCACCATGTGACCCTGCAATCCCACTCCTGAGCATATATCCAAAAGAAAAACAAGATCCAAAAGGACACATGCACCCTGATGTTCACTGCAGCTCTGTTTACAGTAGCCGAGACATGTAAGCAACCTAAAACCATAAGGGAAACTTTGGAAGAAAAGTGGCCCTTCTATTAAATGATATATAGATCTTGCTTCCTCTGGAGAAAGAGGGAAAATGGAGCGAGGTGTCATCACTACAACTTCCTCCGCCTAAAAGACAGTATTTAAATACAAGGTCTGCTTCCCCCTCCCACCAAAGCTCATCTGATGAGCAGCAAAGGGAACTCTCATTCACTGTCCCCAGGGCAGAACAGCAGGAATCCCCAATCACAGAGAACAGCAATTCTAAAATGTAAATTCTAAATGTAAGTAGCTTGGGCTACATACCCCGCCTCCACCTGCCCGGGCCACGATGTCCTGGACTCTCAAGGGAGCTGGAGAACGACCATACCAGGAAGGGGTGCTGAGCAACCCACCACCACTGTGGTAATGCTCCCTTCCCAGGGCCAGTGCACAGGCTAACTAGACCCCACAAGTATGTAAAGTGCTGAGCGGAGTGGGGGCAGGGTGCAGCAGACAAATCCGAAGTGGCCACTCAACTGGGGAGATTCAGAATGGTGGCCAAGGACATGAGGAGTCAGGACAGGGCTCTGTGAACATAAAAGACAGGATACCTCACAGCAGGCAAGGGGCGAGGGCAGCTGTGTCTTTCAGAGTGGGGAGCTCATTGCCCTCTGAAAGCAGCACTGAGTTTCTCTGAAAAGAGTGGGTCAGGTGTTTCAGTTTCTTCTTTCCTTACTTTTTCCTAAGTAATGCTACAAGAAGCTGAAAAGCATTGATGTTCGGCTGCTGAGAACACCACGACCCTACCCATCAACAGCTGAAAGTGCTGAGTGAACAAAAGGGAACAGGGCCAACACCACTCCTGCCCGCAGCAGGCTGCACGCTGTGTCCCTGCATCTTCCCCGGCCAGAACCACATTTCTTAGGTGTGACACACGTAGAGATATTTCTGCATGAGTGGACGTCCACAGCAGAGGAAAGGAGGCGGATGTCTTACCATGAGCTCCTTTATACAGAGCACTGGAGCTGCCCATCTGTGGCGCGGATGGGCTGAACGGAGAGTAACGTGGGCTTGCTGTCCCTGGAAAAGAAGGCAGAGTGAGGAGCTGTCTCCTTCTCCACCCTGAAGGGGTGGGATTGCACACAGGGAGCTCTGCTGCTTCCTTACCATACGGCGTTTCTGGAGACACCGGAAATGCAGGGGTGGGAGAGAGGGATTCACTCCCACTGTTGGTTGGAGAGAAGATCCTGCCATCGATCACATCCAGGTCTGGGGGATACGTGGTGATCACTGCCTGAAATTGGCACAGTGGAAGTCAGGTGAAGGCCACCTCCAGACAGCTGGGGTTCCTGGCCCTCACTGAGCCAGCCCTCTTCTAAGGCTGGCAGCAGGAGGCAGCCGTGGACAACTGGAAGAAGCTTCAGAAACAGTCAAGGCAGAGCAAAGTGTTTTGTGGTCAACATCACATAGTTCGTAAGTAGAGATGGCAGAGAGTCTATTTAGCAGAGGGAAATGAGTGTTAAGTAAAAAAAACAGGAGAAAAGAATGGTCACCTGTAATGTGTTTACAGATACGTGAAATACCCAATGAATTAAACACACAGGCATAGAAAAGAGGCTGGAAGGATACATTCCAGATATTAACACTGCAACTTTCTTTCTTTGTCTATTCTGGGTTCCAACTTGTCCACTTTTGAGGATAAATGAAACCCTAATTTCAAAAGGTTCATCTTTGGGGGTTTGCCAACCTGTCTTCAATTCTGATTAAAAGCCTTACGTATGGCTCCTCAAAAACACTCTGTAGGTCTCCTCGAAGGACACGCATCCACAGCGACCATGTTTCTTCCTCCTCCCTCCCAGGGGCCCCAGGAGGCTTTGGGCAGGGACTCGGGTTCCTTTCAGATGACTTCCGCTTGCCCTTTGCCACTGTTGTTCACCCATGGAGTTCTGAGTCCTCTACCCTCACGACTCATCGCATACTTGGCCCCTCAACCCCCATTCTACAGATCAGAACACAGGTGACCAAGTGCATGCTGGCACAGCTCTCTTGGGAGAGGGGGGATCCCACCCAGCCGGCAGGCCTGCCTTCAGGGAGGAACCATGTTTGTGAGATGGGGACGAAGCTGGGTGGGGAATTGAACTGGCGACTTGCGACAGGGCTCAGGCCAGGATCTGGTAGCAGAGTATATACCTCTTTGGCGTTGTCTGGGGAGAGAAAAGGCGCCAGGCCTGGAGTCTGTTCTGAACTGGTGGTCTTTCCCCAGCTGCATTTGGAGAAGGTGGGCTGCTCCCCAGCTTCGTTATCATACTGCTCAAGGCTCAGCTTC
This sequence comes from Neotragus moschatus, assembly GCA_006410615.1. Classification (NCBI taxonomy): domain Eukaryota; kingdom Metazoa; phylum Chordata; class Mammalia; order Artiodactyla; family Bovidae; genus Neotragus; species Neotragus moschatus. The sequence goes on from SJYA01000663.1 coordinate 2,634,292, forward strand.
CGGAATCTTCCCCCAAGTGGCTCATCCCCTGTTAGGAGAGAGACAAGTGGGCTGCAGGCGCTTTCATCATGGAGAACACTGACTTTCGATTAAAACAGACTTTAAAACTTCTCAGAGGCACTCTGTATTTTGAATTGTTTTAGTTCCAGAACATCTTCATCACCCAAGTCATACTCCATACCCATTAAGCATTCACTCCCCATTCCCGAACTCCAACCCCTGGCAACCATTCATCTACTTTCTGTGTCTATGGATTTGCCTGCTTTGGACACTTCATGTACATGGAATCGCACACTCCACGTTCTTTGGTGTCTGACTTATTTTACCCAGCATGACCCTTTCGAAGCCCATCCTCTATACTGGGTGAAATGACCACTGTCCCTGTCCCATCTGTTTTTCTCAATGTCAGCTCCAGCAGGGAGCCATGCCTTGCTGGTTCCCCAAGGTCAAGAACACTGCCCGGCCCACCAGAGGTGCTCAGGGAGCATATGGAACAAAGAAAGGCCGGGACCCAGGATCAAAGCTTCATCCCCATCGCCGAGTGAGCAAGAAAGAACAAGACTGAAAGAACCCAGGTTGCCTAACAGCCGCAGGGACTTGCTCTGAGGCCCCTGCCCTAGTAATCCATCTTCTTCTCAAGGCATCGGTGGTCAACTTTGAGGTCAGAGTGCTTGCACCTTGCTCTAGTCTGAGGAAGTAACAGCCACTCAGACCAGAGAGACAGAGATCTTTTCTTGAGTCACAAACGGGTGTACAGGCTCACTTATCTACACAAACGGCCACCTTCTTTATCTGTTGCGCTGCATCTTTAAGAAAAAAATCGTGTCCATTCTTTGCTACCACCATGAGTCCTCCAAGTGCTGATTTGCTCAATCCCAGTGTACAGGTATAGTGATAACAGAATTGCAACCAGTACAACTTTTTTTTTCAAAGTGTCAAACAATACTTTGTGTTTTATTGCAGGTCCACACTGTTGCTCAGGGGAGCCACAGGGGTTGCTGTGCATGGACATGCAACCCAGGGGGCATCCTCGGACTCACAGGGAGGCAAGGAAGCAGCCCAGACAACCAGCAGCTCTGACAGCCTGCCTACTCCTTTCGGAAGCAGCTTCTGGGGAGGACCAGGCCGTGGACAGTGCCCGGGGCTCTGGGATAGGACTGGGCTGGGTGTGACCTACGGGGGCTGAGAACATGCCTGAGGTGTGTGAGAGCCCTGTGTGCTCATCCCCAGTCAGGGCCAGAGTGCCCTGAAGGCCACACCACCTGCAGAGGTGCACGGTCGAGTGAGGCCCCTGAGCATGACCGCTCGACTCTTAACAGTGAGGAATTCTGGGCAGGGGCGAGCTAAACAGTCAACATCCACTGCCCCACTGTGCAGTGCCAGAAACATCATAGATCCTTCAGCTGTGCCCCAACCAACAAAGACTCACTTTATAGGGGATGGGGGAGAGGGTCTGGGGAATCTCAGCAGAGGTGGTTTGGGAGACGCTGCAGGCCATTAGGATGGCAGTGTTTCTTTCTATGATGACACCTGTGTGTGCTAAGTCACTTCAGTCATGTCTGACTCTCTGCAACCCCATGGGCTATAGTGCGCCAGGCTCCTCTGTCCATGGGATTCTCCAGGCAAGAATAACCTGGAGTGGGTTGCCACGCCCTCCACCAGGGGATGTTCCGACCCAGGGATCAAACCCACGCCTTTTATGTCTTCTGCATTGCAGGCAGATTCTTTACCACTAGCGCCACCTGGGAAGCCCTGCACAGAGGCATCACTCTCCCGGCAGAGTGTGTCTGCCCTTCCTAAAGAGGCAAAGTTATAGGCACCAGAGTTACCAGAGGCCAGGCCTCCCCAGATGACAGACTGTGTCCTCCTCTCAGACTGCAGTGCAGACAGGACGGACCCCAGCACCATTTCCATCCCACTGTGACACCCCTGGAGAAACAAGGAAGGGGGGGGGCATGATGCTGCTGTGGCACTGGGATGTGCCCACGTGCGCCCACCTCTGCTGGGGGAATGACAAACAACAACCCAGGCTCCCCACAGCAGCCAGGCCTGGGCACACGGGCTCACAGAGAAAATCCCATAATCACAAGATTAAGGTGGTGTACTGCATCTTTCTGAAGACGAGGAAAATGGGGTCTTGGGTTGAGACCTGCCCTTCCACACACAGCACGCTCCAGAATTTTACTGCACTTGACACTATTTTTTTTTACAAATGGAAGGTCTGTGTCAATTCTGCATCCAGCCCTTTTATTGCATCATTTCCCACAGCACTGGTTCACTTTGTATCTCTGTGTCACACGTTGGTAATTCTCACAATACTTGAAACTTTTTCATTATTATATTTGTGATGGTAGTTTGTACTCAGTGGTATTTGATATTACTATTGTAATTACTTTTTTGTTTTGTATTTTTAAATTAAGGTATGAACATTGTGTTTTTGTTTTTTTTTTTAAGACATAACACTCTTGATCCAACTAGTCCATTGTGAAGGAGATCAACCCTGGGATCTCTTTGGAAGTTATGATGCTAAAGCTGAAACTCCAGTTCTTTGGCTACCTCATGCGAAGAGTTGACTCATTGGAAAAGACTCTGATGCTGGGAGGGATTGGGGGCAGGAGGAAAAGGGGACGACAGAGGATGGCTGGATGGCATCACTGATTCGATGGACATGAATCTGAGTGAACTCCAGGAGTTGGTGATGGACAGGGAGGCCTGGCGTGCTGCGACTCATGGGGTCGCAAAGAGTCGGACACGACTGAACGACTGAACTGAACTGAACTGATACTTAACAGACTACAAAGATACTTGCTCCTTGGAAGAAAAGCTATGACCAACCTAGACAGCATATTCAAAAGCAGAGACATTACTTTGCCAACAAAGGTCCATCTAGCCAACCAGGAGTCATGTATGGATGTGAGAGTTGAACTGTGAAGAAAGCTGAACGTCAAAGAATTGATGCTTTTGAACTGTGGTGTTGGGGAAGACTCTTGAGAATCCCTTGGACTGCAAGGAGATCCAACCAGCCCATTCTAAAGGAGACCAGTCTTCGGTGTTCATTGGAAGGACTGATGCTAAAGCTGAAACTCCAATAATTTGGCCACCTCATACAAAGAACTGACTCACTAGAAAAGACCCTGATGCTAGGAAAGACTGAAGGAGAGAGGAGAAGGGCACGACAGAGGATGACATGGTTGGATGGCATCACTGACTCAATCGACATGAGTTTGAGAAAGCTCTGAGAGTTGGTGATCAACAGGGAAGCCTGGCATGCTGCAGTCCTTGGGGTCACAGAGGCAGAAACGACTGAGTGACTGAACTGAACTGAACAGTATAAATATAACTTTCATATGCATTCAGAAACCAAAAACACATCTGAGTCACTTTATTGAGGCGATATTCGCTTTATGACAATGGTCTGGAGCCCAGCCTTCAATGTCCCTGAGATCTGTACCTGTGTTTAGTTTCTACGTGAAGATCCACAAACACAAACAGTGCCTGGCATAACAAACATTCTGACAAGTCCGCTAGACCCTCCCATTAGACACAGAGAAAATCCCGTGGGAGGTGGCTTTCTGCACCAATAGGCTCACAGGAGTTGTACAAGTTACCCTAATTTGCAGACAGCAGGACTAGAGTGTCCTCGAGGTTCGGATGGGAGTGCCTCTCGGGATCACACCCTTTGAGTCATCCAACAGCAGCTGGAGGCAGGCTGCCCACCCTCTCCAGGGAGTGCCTTGATTCCATTTCACTTAGTCAGTTAGATGAGAAATGCTTCAAACCCATACTCAGAACTGTAGTAAAGAAGCCACTCATAAATCTGGCTATGACCAAATTTTTCCTCCTCAGTAGAGAAGTCCAAAGAATCTATCTGACAATTCAGGAGACCTGGGTTCAATCCCTGGGTTGGGAAGGTCCCTTGGAGAATGAAATGGCAACCCACTGCAGTATTCTTGCCTGGAAAATCCCATGAACAGAGGAGCCTGGCGGGCTATAGTCTATGGGGTTGCAGAGAGCTGGACATGACTGAGCGACTGAGCATGCCCTCAGAGAACTCAAATCCAGAAAAAGAGGAAGGAGCAGACACTGCGAGCAGGACAGAATTGCTGCACTGAGCCCTATGCCCATGCTGGCTGGGTCCCTGCAGATGGCTCAGCAAATCCCCCTTCCTGGGGCCTTCCTCGGGCAGAGGGCATCAGGGGCCACCCCCTGCCCTGCTCAGCCCTGGTGCAGCCAGTAGAAAAGGTTCCAGGGCCCCACTGCCCTCCAAGTCACAAAAGCGATAGGAATCAGCATAAAAACCATGGAAACCTAGGATCACAGGGTTATCAACAATGCCAGTGACCTGTAGGTCCCTGTACAGGCCCTGCTCACATTCTCAGCCAGGGGTCTGTGTGGGGGATCTGGTGCGGAGCAGCTCTTCCTGAGCAAAACGCAGCCTGCCAGTCTCGTCCTCGAGATTCACTTTCCTACCAACACGTAGCACCGTGACATGGTCTGCAGCGGCCATACAACCAGAGGCGGCCCACTCCAGCCAGTCCCTACGCTGGGCAGTCAGATGTCTTCAGATCCTTCTCCTCTCCTCCTGACACAGGACATGATACACACCAGGCCTCAAGACCCACCTATCCAGGCTGGAAAGAAGGCAGGTGTTCTCAGGTGCCCCCCTCGTCACTACTCCTGAAGACCTGAGAATCTCAGTGTTTCAGTGATTCACCTTATTCATGGGTGGAGCTAGGGTCAAAGACAGAGAAATATCACGTGCTGAGCCTGAGTGCATCTGTCTGCAAGGCATCGCCTCAGTCCAGGCCAGGCTGAGGGGTAGGGCTCAGCTTCACTAAGGGATGTTGAACCTTGCTGAGTGTGAGAGGCAAGCAAGGCTTGCCCATTCGGTCATTCAGGCCACTCACAGGGATGGAGCCCTGCCGGGATCAGGGCAGTGCAGCCTTACACTGGCCACCACAAGAAAGTGGCATGGAGTGAGTGAAAATTTGGGGGTGCTGAAGACAGAACAGGAGAGCCAGTCCTAAATATGGGGGCACCCAGACATACCCACTGAGCCCTGGAGAAGTGGGGGTCTGGGGCCAAGAAGTAGGGTGCCCGCCAAGCACTTAGCACCTGGGACTGAATACAGACTAACTAGGAAGGTGGCACAATGGTTGCCAATTTACCACTGAGCCAATGGAGGTTCAAGAGGTGACATTCTCAGATCACTCACTAGAAAACTGTATTTTTAGAAGCCAGGAGCCCCTTGGCTACTCTTCATCTAAATACAGAGAACTCCCAGTTATGCAACAGAGTGAAATCACATGGTCATAGGTAACTCAGAGCACACAGATTTTCCCTGCACTGTGCTAGGGCAGATTCAGATTTATCTGGGTAACTATCTGATCCTATTTAAAAATGAACTTGAGAACCAGCGAGGTGAGGTTCTTGCTGTGACCCACTCTACCTGCTCAAATAAAGCCTGGACCTGCGCAGGGGCCAGCACAGGGAGTCACCACCCAGCTCCCTGGCATAGAACACCCATCCGTGCTCAAAGTTCTACAGCAAGTACAATTTCTCCTGCCTCACCGAACAGTGGAACAGCCTCCGGAAGGTTAGGCCACAGCCCCAAGATGAAACATGAATATGAAACAGTGATTCTCAAATGTGACTGAACATTAAATCACTGACTCTAGGGCCTCACCCCTTACCTGTGAAGTCACAACCCTCAGGAGTGAGGTCCAGGTGTTAGCACTTTTTTTAAACTCTCATGTTTCCAACACACAAACAAGCTTGAGATCCAGGGCTCGTCTCAACCTTGGATTCACACTGGAGTTTCACAAGTGGGGAACATTTCAGATAATTCTGACCCCTGAGACATGACCCAGGCCAATCCAACCGAACCTTCTGGAGTCGGAAGCTACATGGGCACTTTCATCACCTGCATTTTGTCCAGTTCCTAGGTGAGTGAGCTGTGCAGCTAGGCGGCAAACGCCTGCTCTGATGAGTGAATGAAAACTCATGACCTAGAACATGACCTTCGTCTTCTATCTAGGGCACTGCGAGGTAAAGCACCCTTAATCTATTTATTTATCTCTATACAATCATATAAGAATGAGGCCTGCGTCATCAAGGCTTGCACGGTGGGTTCTGGAAACTCCCTCGCCTTCCTAGAAGCAAAAACAATCACCAAGGATTCGTCTGGATTATTTGGCTCCCGAGTTAAGTTTGAGGCCTCCTGATTTCAGCTCATTCAAATAAACATGTGCATCCTCTAAAGAGAGAGTGGCAAAGGGAAAGTAACACCGAAAACCCAAACACTCCTCCCAGCTTAAATGTTCCCAGAATGATCTAACAATGACGTAAGGAGCTTTTCCCTCCTTAAACTGAAATGGGAATTGATTCAGCTACAGGGTATATTCTTAAAGGGTTGGGTGATGCCTTTAGAAATTCCTAGTCTGAGTGCAGAATAATGTTGAAGAGCTCAGGGAGCAGCCTCACCCCCTGGGATTCCTCTCTGACCCAATGGACCCCAGAGCCTTAGGAGTGCGTATAGGAATGCGACCAGCGGACTCCAGCCAAAGAACGCCAAGAGGCTGAGGAAAGGACGCTTACCATTTGGATTACAAAAGTGGAAATCCTTTCCACTGGGGAACAGCAAAGTGCTTGGTTAGGTGGTAGCATTTCCTCTAAAATGACAGATTTAAAAGGGAAACTGATTGGGTCCAAAAGGCTAGGAAGCATTCCCTTCTACTATAAGAAATTTCAGCCATATGCTCATGTTTTACCCAGAGTAAGCTTGTAATTTACAACACAGATGTAAAAGGTCGCACAGCAACCAAAAGGCAAGACCATTACTGGCCCCTTGCATGACTCCTGCCCATTAAGACTCCATCAGCAGAGGCTGGTGCCAAGTTTGAGTTCCTTTTTGCTTATCTGAATTTATTTTATTCTTACCTTCTCCTTCCACACACTACCATCACTTGATCTTACTGGCCTCTCCTCACATACTTCATCTTTCAGCAACTGTGATGTTTCCACAGCACACCTCAGGACGGGCACTAGGACTGTCTACTTTTGGAGCCACCTTCAGTGGAAGGTGATGCAGGCAGATGAGGCCCTAGGCCCGGATGGCCAATGGGCCATGAGAAGAAACTGCACACAAGACTTGCAGAGAGAAGCCAAGAGAGCTGGGACTCCCAGGCCTATCTCGGCTGGAGCTGCCACAACCTCTTTATCCTGAGCAAGAGGGGGTTCTTGGTGCTGTCTACTCAAGGACCACATAAGTTCACACTTCTCCCCAGTGAAGGCATATGTGAGCGTCAGTTACATCTGTACTGGCCAGCTTATTTCTACCACACACAAGGCAGAGCTTCTGGAAACAAGCCACCCATACCAGAGGCCAGGGGGTCACCAAAGCAGACTTTCAAGCATCTGAGGGGCCGGCTTCTTGGCAAGTTAGCCAAAGAATTGCCACATGGTCCAGCAGTTCCACTCCTGGCTATTACCCCCAAAGAATGAAAAGTGTCAGTTGCGATCCCAAGGACTGTAGCCTACCAGGCTCCGCTCTTCATGGAATTTTCCAGGCAAGAATACTGGAGTGGGTTGCCACTTCCTTCTCCAGGGGATCTTCCTAACCCAGGGATTGAACCTGGGTCTCCTGAATTATAGGCTGATTCTTTACTGTCTGAGGCACCAGGGAAGCCAGGGGTTCAAATGAATACTTATACGTGAACATTTACAGCAGCTCTATTCACAGTCACCAAAAGGTCACCATCCACAGATGACTGGATAAGGACAGTAGGGGCTGTCCATGCAGCTGAACATCACTCAGCCTTACGCTACAACATGAGTGAGCCTGACATAAGGCAAACATAAGGCAAAACCTTATGCTGAATGAAAGAGGCCTGACTGCAAAGGCGGCACATATCCCAGGATCTCATTTATGTGAAATGCCCAGAGGAGGAGAATCTCCAGAGACAGAAAACAAACCGGGGCTCCCAGGGGCTGGGAGAGAGGGGAATGCAGGTGACTGCCACTGAGTACAGACTTCCTTTTGAAATTTTACAAGTGCTCTGGAGCTAGATAGAGGGGACGGTTATATGACATTGTGAAGGTACTTAATGCCATTTAATTGTACATTTTAAAGGGTTAAATGGTAAATTTTACAATAGATGCATTTTTTCCCAATAAAAAAGATCTGAGGGGATGATTTTTTTCCCTAGGCTGGCCTGCCTGAGGGTTTACACCTTAAGATGAGCACTAAATTAAATAAATTGCTTTTTAAAAAATTTATCCTTTAACATGAGTGTTAGGGTGTTACATATATTTTTTAAAATTCTGTTTAAGTAGTTTACATAAGCTGTGACTTTGATTTCAGGGTAGTAAAGTTGGCATCAGATAACAGATNTGAGGGTTTACACCTTAAGATGAGCACTAAATTAAATAAATTGCTTTTTAAAAAATTTATCCTTTAACATGAGTGTTAGGGTGTTACATATATTTTTTAAAATTCTGTTTAAGTAGTTTACATAAGCTGTGACTTTGATTTCAGGGTAGTAAAGTTGGCATCAGATAACAGATGTTCTAAACACAGAATGGTGGGTCTGAGGGTTGAGAATCACTGCTGCAGGCTGGCCCAGGTGGTGCAGAACAGGTAGAAGACGCCACATCTGCAGGCCTCTCAGGAACGTGGGGAGATGCCTGTCAGGGTGACCGCCTGGGGCACTCAAATCCGCCTGTTGGCACAGTGAGGGTCGCTGGAGCAAAAGGAACTGATTCATCAGCTCTCAAATTTATAACATGCTTTTTATGCAAGGAAAGTAAGTAGTTGAAACAACAGCTTCCAGCAATGGCCATGCATTTCTCACCCTAGAATCTTTCCCAAATTAGAAGCATGCAGAGCTCCCATGCTTCCTGCAACACGGCAGGCCAACTCCATCACCACACGTGCGCTTGTGAGCATCTGTTTGTCCACCGCTCTTCATGGTCCTAAAGCATCAGTTTGAAAGGGCATGGCTTGTCCTAACCCCAGGCGGGACCCTCCTTTTGGACTGCTGATGGCACCTGAATACCCCGCCTACCACTCACCTCCAGTGATAGGACCTCACAGGTGGAGAAAGTGCAGTTTCCCCTGTGGCAACAAATAGAGAACAAGAGTCCTTCCCAGAAACATCACCAGAAGCCCTGGGTTCACTGGCCACCGCTCCACAATCTCTTTTACCCTGGTTCCCTCCCTGGTAGGCTTGGGTAGGAGGAAGTTCCTCCCCCACCACCATAATTCTTGGTTCCTCCTGCTTTCCAGGAGCTCATGACTGGCATGGGGTGGCTTGAGGGGTGGGGAGGCGGCGGTGGTGATAGAAGAGCAAAGGGACAGTCACAGGTCAGTGTTTTCCATGGAGATGGGTGATGAGCCCGGACGGTGGTCGGGAAAGCATTTCAAAGAGAATGTGACCCTAGGCTGACCTAAGAGAGTCCCTGACAGGTGGAGGCCACTGAGTGGAGCGCCAGGCCTGTTCAGGCTCCCTGAGGGAAGCATCGTGCCAGGTGGCTCCCTGCTCCTGTGCGTCCTGAGGTCCAGGGCATCCTGCAGCTGCACTGAGACTGGTCAGTATGACACACAGCCTGAAAACACACGCTCCAGCTCAGGCTGAAAACAACATCCAGAGCTGTCAGGAGGACACCGATGGTGCCCAGTAAGCCTTCGCCGACCCAAGGACGCTCACCACCTTGTTCAGTGGGAACAGCTCTAGTGGACAGCTGAAGGTACAGGGGGTTTCAGTGTGCAATGAGAGGGCAGGTTTGAAGGTGGAGTTAGATTAACTGGGTCTAGGGACCGTGATCACAGCAGGCAGCCAGAAACTCTAACCACAAGCCCCTTCCAGACTTCCGAGATCAGGACCTTGTGTGTGGGAGGAAGGAAGAAGAGAGGCAAGTGGAGGGGGAGACAGCGTCTGGCAGACACCCACGCAGGAGCCGTGACTCTGATAGACTCCAAGGGATGCAAATATGCACACACAGAGCAGGTCAATTAAGAAATTACTGTAGCCTTTAAAACGTATTCACCTTTTTTTGTGTGTTAAAAACACATAACACTACATTTACCACCTTGACCATTTTTAAGTGCACAGTTCAATGTTAAGCATATTCAGACTGTTCTGCAACAGATCTCTGTTTGACTTTCTCATCTTGCAATACTGAATAAAAGTGACTCAGCTGAAGATGCTGAAGAGATATGGAGGTATAGATACATTTCCTTAAGCTCTACTCTGCTAAAGCTCTTCAGACAACATGAGTGAACCCGAATCCAGATTGCATTAGACTTGTGAGCATAGCACCCACCATCTAAACCCACCCAAAGAGAACCAAAACCTAGTTTCAATGAGTTAGCACTTCGCTTTGTGTTTCCCAGAGGAAACCAGCGGAACTCATCCTTCACCCTCTTATTCCTGAGATTGCCTGCAGCTGCCAGGGCGGGCCCTACCAAGTCTTCTCCGCCCAAGGACACAAAACTGTAGCCAGCTTCTGCAGGGATGCCAGGTCCTGCCCCCTGGACACAGGACCACCCCTGACCGGCAAATGGTCATCCTGTCTTGGAAGGTGATGAGAAAAGGCTCATCACCTTTTCCCTGAGCCCTCACTCTCTGCTCAGTACATCCCCAGATCACACAGTCTGCAGCAGGTTCTGACCCTGATCCGGTATCCTCTTCCCGGAAATGCCTAAGAACGAACACGGGAAGGGCCCATGGGCCAACTCTGACTCTGAGTCACCCGCCCTCTCTGACCTCAGGCTTCCTCTCTGTGACGGGACGGCATCTTCCACCTCGTTCAACCAGAGGAACCAGGAGTGCCTTGAAAGCAGGCGATCCTGGAGGAGCCTTCTTGGTTCTGAGAAGCCCGGCTTCCCTGGAAGCACAGGGGCTGCCCCAAAGCCTTGCAGCAGCTCTCTGGGGTCCACAGTAGGCCTGGGTCTTGCTGCCCCAAGTGACGCTGGGGTCGGCCCAGGAAACTTTTCCCCGACTCAGGGTCTGCGGCCTCGGGGAACAGAGGAAATACTGAAGGCAGGCATTGTCTCAGATGTGTTCTGTGTCCACACTCACCCCTTCTTCCCTCTTCTCCTCCCTCTCTGTGCACCTGGATTCCCAATCCATGAACACACTTGCACTTCCATGCACCTGGGCCCGGCCTCTCCCCAGGGTCTGCACAGCCCGCACCCACCTTTCCCCCAGAAAGGCCTTGCTCTCTATTCCCCGATGCCCCTGGATCTCCTGTCACACCCCTGTGGGCTCCTGCTGCCAGAGCTCCCATCCGTGCTCAGGAGGTCCTGCACTCATGGTGGGGACCCATGGCTGAGGACCTTGGGTTCTCATACTGGTTCCCTTTGGCTGGGGTTTAATGTATAAATTGATGGGCTTTCCACTATCAAGGGCTGGAAGTTGATACTTGTTACCGTGACTCTCCTTCAGCATAAATCAGACCTTTGACGTGGACGGGAACTCCTGCAGGGATGACTGTGTCCACAGAAGCACAAGGAGGGCACTGGCACAATGTCCTAGTGCCATCTGTGGACTGAACACGAGGCCGGCCAGGAGCCGACAACTGTGGGTGTGATGTGCCATGAATAAAGTATCTCAACAATAAGAAACGAGGAGCCCGTCCGTAGGTATGAGCAAAGAGAGCTGGCCTCCTGCCATCTATGGAATCATAAACTTCACATATTGAGTCACTCCTTTTGTTACTTGGTATTATCAGTTGAAATCTCCCCTCACTTAAAGGATGTGATCTAAGAAACCCACTTTTGAGCAGGGATGCGGTGCAGCTGGGTGACCTCGGGGGTGGGGCAGCACGAAGCCCCAGCAGCGCCCAGACAGGCTGTGGCTGAAGCACAGCCTGATGTCCGCTCAGAGCAGAGGAGCCGCAGAGGCGCCGAGCACCTGCACGGAATGAGACGCCTCCACACCTCACCCCCTTTTACAAGGCCTCCCAAGGCTTTCTGAGATTCCACCACTGCAGGGCCTTTCTCTTGTCTCATGAGCCAGGACTGACTTCCTACACCGCCCACGATGAAACTCGCTAAGTTCTCCAAGCCACTTCAGCAAAGACACACGAGTTCTTGGACGGTCATCTGCACTTCCACCAGCACTACATCTGCTCTATTTACAAACATGACTATGTGCCAGGAAACAAAAGAAGTCACTGGCACTGCCCTCCGGGGCTTTTTTGATCTGGGAGCAGAATTTGAGTGGAGTTAGGTCTCAGCCATAGGATGCAGTGTAAGACAGATGGAGGCTGTTTATACACTATGAGAGTGAAAGCCGCTCAGTCGTGTCCACAGACTCCTCTGTGGAATTCTCCAGGCCAGAATACTGCAGTGGGTAATCTAACCCTTCTCCAGGGGATCTTCCTGACCCACGAATCAAACTGGGGTCTCCTGCACTGCAGGTGGGTTCTTTACCAGCTGAGCTTCTAGGGAAGCCTGTTTATTCATTGAGAATGAACGTCAGGGGTGATGCAGACATAGCGCCAAGAACAGGGAAGGTGCTGAGTGGCGGTGCTCACTATCACCTACCATCACCACCCCCCCCACCGTCATCATCATCTCCCTCACCACCATCACTATCATTACCATCACCATCACCATCATCATTAACCCTACCACCACCACCATCCTCACCATTATTATTATTGTGCTGACTGCAGGTAGACTTTCTCAGAAAATGCTTAGCCTTCGCATATAATTGTCGTCTCGGAAATAACCAGAGCCACGGTAGCCATGCCGCTGCCTGAGGAGCTGGTGAGATATGAGCTGTGCGGGACATGCAGCAATCCCCAGGAGCTCCAGGTAATACCACCCCCAACTCCTTACCACCAGGTAACCTGTGGTATTTCTCATAATCAGGATACAGTCTGCAAAGAGTGCAGGATTTCACTAACTTCAGGATCCTAAAGTTTCTGTGACAAACCTTTTTCTACAGCCAGAATTAAGACACACTCAGCACCTGGGGGCAAGATGCAAGGCAGGCCAAGGAGGGTCTCATGCAGAAAATACAGCTTCATAGAACTTTCCAGCCTATTTCCTATTTGTGTGCAAGACATGAGGCCACTCTGGTCAGATACTGACCCACATCAGTAGGGTGAGCCTCAGGCACACAGACATGGGACGATGCATCTGTGGGGTGAGAGCCACTGTCCTGAAAATATCATGGAGCCTTTCAGACTCACTGTCCCCTTCCTACTCAGTATGGTAGAGCCAAGAACCACATGTGGACCAGTTAAGCTTGGCAGCCCTGGCCTCCCCCATCCAGAGGATGGATGTGTGCCTGGGGATCTGAACATCTTCAAAGCACAGGGATCCAGCATCCCCAAACCTTCTGAAAGGTTCCACAACTCAGCATCAGTTGGTTAGCTGACTCTCCTTGCCATCTAGTGATTTTTTTCTATTGCTGGCTGATTTAGCTTTTTTGCAATTGAAAGATGTAAATACTCAGATGACATTTCGATATTAAAATCGACACTGGGTTCCAGTGTCCTCTACACCAGCCAGGGAGAGAAGGAAGTTCTCTCTCCACCTCAATTCAAAGGGCTGAAAGCTGGAGACACGCACATTTTTTAGATGGGATTTCTAGCAAGACAAGACGTCCCAGAACGAGAGCCAGAAGTCCGCCTGCAGACTGTTCCAAGAACCCTCTACACTGTCCAGATCCTTTTCATCAGTGTGGTGTGAGTCTCCAAGGCTCTGCACTTCCCGGCTCGGCACTGTTCTCAAACAGGAGCTCGCTCTGAAACTGAAAGCCGAACTCCGAGTTAGAAGCCCAGTCCTCACGCTGTGAGCTGCAAGCTGCCCAGCTGGCGGGTATTCATCGCTGCTCAGGGGTCCTACCAGAAGCTCATGCCCAAATTTCAGGAGTCTTTGAAGATTAGCGCCCATGTTTATTTATACCTCATCCCCTGACATCACCATAGTTTTACAAGTATAGAAGAAAATTGACAAATACCCAAGATTCCTAACAAACATGAATGGATTAACACACACTCTTAACTGAATTTGTATAATTAACAACCCAACATTTGCTGAAATTTTACAGGTCTGTTGAAGTATTCAAGTCCCTTCATTTTAAAAATGTCACTACTTTATAAGACCAGGAAATAGAAAAGATCTAAAATCAAAATTAAAATTCCAGTAATTACAGTGATGAGTTTATCAAGTAATTTAAGTATAGCTAACTAAAGGTTGGAGGAGATGAAGGGACTTTCTAAAACCCCAGGCTCGGGACTTCCCTGGTGGTCCAGTGGCTAGGACTCTGGGCTCCCAATGCAGGGGACCTGGGTTCCATCCCTGAGCAGGGAACTAGATTCCATATGCCTCAACTAAAGATCCTGCATGTTGCATCTAAGACCTGGGGCAGCCAAATAAAAATAAATAAATTAATAAAACCCCAGGCTCTATGTTCTACTGTTACAAGACAGAAGAGTCANGTGGCTAGGACTCTGGGCTCCCAATGCAGGGGACCTGGGTTCCATCCCTGAGCAGGGAACTAGATTCCATATGCCTCAACTAAAGATCCTGCATGTTGCATCTAAGACCTGGGGCAGCCAAATAAAAATAAATAAATTAATAAAACCCCAGGCTCTATGTTCTACTGTTACAAGACAGAAGAGTCATTCGGGACTATGTTCCATCCACTGGAAAACAAATGAACTAAAGGAAGCTGTCAGACAGTAACCCGAGCTTAGAATCCTTCCCTCTTCCATACACTCGGCTGCCTCCAACCTCTTCCAAATCTCAAAGGAGGTTTTAATCCAAGAAAGAAAAAAAAAAGATTTCTGGTTTTAATTTTTCCTAGAAATTCCTTTTAAGTAGGTTTGGTGAGGTAAGAGACAGGATGCGGATAGCTTTGTTCCCACTGAAATTTTTTTTAAACTCAGAATCTCCTGAATGTATCTGACTAAATGAGTTTACATTTCCAAATCCTTCCATCTGTTTTGTTGTTACAATTAACTACTGTTGTCCGACAGCTACATATTCAAGTCTGATAACCTACTCCCAGAAGGTTCTCTCAGTTTTTCCCAACTCACAAACTTCTGATATCCAAGGGCCCAGGTGCTCAAGGAAAGGAAATGAACGTCACAGCGTGGGTGCGAGCTCAGTTGCTTCAGTCGTGTCCCACTCTTTGCAATCCCACGGACTGTAGCCCACCAGGCTCCTCTGTCCACAGAATTCTCCAGGCAAGAATACTGGAGTGGGTTCTTGCCAACCTAGGGATCGAACCTGCATCTCTGGCACTGCAGGCGGATTCTTTAGCATCACGCCGCCAAGGAAGCCCGGATGTCACAGCATCATCACACTTACGATCCAGTACCCTTCAGGGGCTTACAGACCAGCACTGCCTGTACCTTTCCACCCCTGGGGATGCGATAGGGTTTGATAGATGGAGCGAAGAGAAATTCAGAAACCACACCCTTAACCCAAAGCACACATTCAGCCAACGCACAGCTAGACAGGACCAAGGTCTGCAAAGCTCAGGTTCCCCAAGCCATCTGGGACATGGCTGGGTCTGAAATCCACCGTCTGACCGCAAAGCAGGCAGGGCCTCTGTGTGCAGCCACAGGGCTGAGTCCTGCTCTACTGTGAACCACATATGAGACCTTAGGCAGGCCATGTTCTGACACCTCTGGAAACTCAACTGTAAGACGGGATCTGTCCTTGCAGCTGAGGGGCCTGAGAAGATGAAAGGGCCCAGAACAATGCCAGCAGCCAGAGCAGCACTCCTGCTCCATCAGTGACCCCGGCTCTGCCCTCGGGGTCAGACTCAGGACTAGGAGGAAGCTACGGAATCCTTCCTTCATCCCGCCTCCCATCTTCACTCTTAGAGGCAGCATCCTTAGGGAACCAGCTGACACCAAAGATGTGGATGCACGGCTACATACCAACACAGGGAGGCCTGGTCTCACTGGTCACCACTCTCGCGACCCCAAGGTGACCCCTGGGTCCTTGCAGCTCCACCCCTCCCTAAACCTCCCCAGACTTCAGCAGCACCCAGGTTTGGATACCTGATTTGGCCCCTCTCCTCTGTGTGGAAGCGTCTAGACTTGGCCCCATCTCCTCTGTGTGGAAGTTTCTATACACACACTCCCCCGATGGCCTCACATACTATTCCTTGACCCACTCTGTCCCAGTGCCCACAGCCTGTGGGGCATCCGCCCTGGTCCACAGCCTGTGCCTCTCCAACATGGAGAGCCTATCACAGGCTAGAACCCAACACTTGCTCCCACATCCACTCAGCCATACACCCAGAGGTCACCTCTGTCCACTACAGCCACCCCCAGCCTTCCCAGGAAGCTGGGCAGGAAGGCCTGGCCCTGACTCCACACAAGCCACGTTCTAAGAGCCTGCACAGTGCCCGCCTCCTGTGTAGCAGAGCCCCGAAGGCTGCAGGGTGCACACAGGGATGCCCTCAGGGCCCACATCCCTGCTGCGCCGGGGCTGCCGCTGGACCCTGCAGCCTGCCGTGATGGCTGGGGTCCTTACCAAGCCCCTACTCCCCAGAACCTACCCCTCCATCACTCCTTCCACACCCCACCTCCACCCACCCCATGACCGTCTCTCTAGCTTGAGCTTGATGCCCCATGAACAGCCTCCCCACTCCCTGCATGGCCAGCTTGTGGCCACCGTCCACACCCCAACGGTGTGGTCACTTGCCTGTCCTCACAAGACTGTGCCCAAGACCCCAACTGTCCTCCTCATTCCCCTCTTTCAGACTCTGTGATGAGCCCGGCGCTCTTCCATAAAACCTTATTCTATAAAACACAGACACAGGCAAGTGTTCATCCCATGAAACCCCAGCTCACCTTGCCTCACTGGGGCCCTGCCAGGGCCATCTCCTGTGTCCTGTAGGCGGCCACTGGCCCGCAGCCCGCCTCCCATGCCATCTGGGGGCATGGGGCCATTGGCCTGGCTGCCCAACATGTTCATGTGGGTGGGGATGGGCTCAAAGGTGGGGTCCAGCTCCAAGATCAGCCTGTTGAGCTGTTCGATCGACTGGTCGATGTCCAGGGTGGGTGAGCCTGGGGAAGGGTCTGCGCCCAGGTCTGGGCCAGTACCATTCACGACTTTGACATCTGGAATCCTGGGTTTGAAGGCTGCTTTGCCAGGAGGGGGTCTCTGTACATCGGGAGGATGTGGCCCAGGGCCTATTCCCCTCTGGACGGCCACTCTGCTGCTGGCCCCCCGAGTGGGGGTGAGCGGGACCCTAGGCTGTGTCTGCAGCAGGCCAGAACTGTCGGCTGCACCACGGCCGCTGGGCCTGGCCTCCCCATCAGGGGCAAAGCTGTACTGGTGAGCGGCCACCATTTGCTGCTGGCGCACCCAGGTCTGCGTGGAGTAGCTGCTCGGCCCGTAGGCCTGTGTCTGGGCAGGCACAGAGGGCTTCCTGAGCACAGGCTGCGGCTGCTTGGGCTCGCGGCTCCCAAAAGCCCGCTCTCGCTCGAACAGGGGCTCTACGGCGAGTCCCAGATCTGGGGCCAGAGCACCATGCTGATCTTCGCCTGCGGTGCTGCCAAATCCATCAGACAGGAGGGAGTTCTGGCTGCTCTGGTGGCAGGTGAAGGGGCTCAGGTGGGCTGACTGGTGGCCCTCTGAGGAGGACAGGGTCCCGATGCTGTCCACGCTGTGCAGGTCGTGGCTGGGCATCTCGTCATCCAGGATGTCCGTCTCTCGGTCCTTGGGGGTGGTGTCTCCGTTCACGTGGACCTGGGCCGGTACAACGTGGCGGGTCCCGCTGTATTTGCTGCGAGCATCACTCATATCCTTCAGGGGGCTTCCAGAATCCTCGAGGCCAAAGCCACTGAGCAACTGATCCAGCTCGGCCTTTTCCTGGGGGCTCAGGCCCCTCTTGAGTCCTGGAGTCAGGTGCTCCTCGGTCCTGTCGGTCCTCACCGAGGCTGTGGAGTGGCCTGAGTCACTGCTGACAGACAGGGTGTGGTCGCTGTGGTCTGGGCTGCTGGCGGCCGGTACGGTGGGGGACCCACCTGGGACACTGGGGTCTGAGGCACTCTTCTTTCTCACCTTGGCGTAAAGACTGCCGTCCACAGGGCCCTGCGTATGCAGCACTGGTGGGGAGAAAACGAGACAAGACTGTAAGTCAAAGATGAAAGGGGGCTTCGAGCCCTTAGAACACACCTATATTTTGCCTGAACAAATAAACAAATTTATAACTTAGAATGCTCAGGGCCAAAGACTCTTCTAGAATCCAAAAATTCTACATATACTCCTGCATAGCAAATGCCCACAAAGAAATCTGAATAATTAAACATCTTCAGGCCCTACCTTTTTATGCAGAGAAAGGTCATTTAGAGAATCTTTGGGCTTCTTCACACTCAGAGTTACCTTACCTCGAGGGCTCACCGTTCATTTCATCTGTAGTGTGAATGGTGAGCACAGCTCCACTCACAAGTCTCCAAGACTCAAGAATGGACGGTGCATAAGACAGGAGAGAGCTTCTGTCAGCACCGACAAGGCATCTTCCAGGGGCCTGGGTAACAAATCCTTAGTAAACTGGACATCTAACACAGCTGCCTGCTGTTCTCAACCTTCTGAGATCTGCTAGAATCTAAATATGTAGCTCAACAAAAGAGAAAGCACAGGAACTGGTCTCCAGCCTGCCCTCCTGGAAGTGCAGCATCTTTGGGCCAAGAAGGTGCCCACGAAGGCACAGCAGGACCTCAAAACACAGAAGGGCAAGCACTGATCTCCAAGCACAGGGACAGCCAAGGAAAACAAAAGTAAGCCTCCAATGCAGATGGGAAGAGTGGAACCCTCTGCCACTCTTATTAATTACGGCCTTGGGGGCGGCAGTCAACCACTCACTGGCTTACAACAAAGAGCTGAGAGGGCACTCAACAGCACAGTAGAGCTCGCAGTCAGCACCTCACCACCGCAAACTCCTCTGCGTCCCTGCATTCCCAACTGTGAACCTGCAGGCAGAGCACAGTAACGGAGCCGCAGAGGACCACAGAGGGCTTAACCCGTGTCTGCGGCCCCGGGAGCCACTGCATTCCAGCGGCGACTGGGCCTGGAGCTGTTCTGAGGGACCCAGCTCTAGCCCTGATGTACCCCACCATCGGCAGGTTTCAGCTTTTTTAAAAAACACAGGATGACACTCCAGGATAGAGATCTGTGGGGTATCTTGGGCTGCAGTGCTGAGAGCGCATGAGACTCCAGCTTCCTTCTTACCCCAAATGGCACAAGAGGAAGAAGCAGAGCGAGGAGGGATGGGGGCACTGGACACAGGGACGTGGGCTGGTATGAACCTAGGGACCCTCCTTTTAGTGCAGTGCCTGGTGGGAAGGCTGGGGGGAGCAATGATACACAAAATATAGTAAATAAACCAAGCCTGCAAGACAGACAACTGGACGTGAGCGTCTAAGTAAAAGGCAGGAACCAGATGCAGCCATAGGTCCTTAGGGAATGGTGTCCGTGACAGCTGGTGGTCACAGAGCACCAATCACGGGGTATGCACTCAAGTGTATTTTCTCTGAATTTCTAGCATGTTCCCTTTGTAAAGATGAAGAATTGAGGCTGAAAGAGCATGAGTAACTTTCCCAGGTTGGGGAGCTGCTGCAAAGTGCAGATGGGACCAAAACCCAGGTTCTCTGGCTCCATAGGCTGGCACTCCTGCTGCCTGTGCCCTGTCCACAGAGAGGTGGCAGCCAGTCATGATGTTCTGCATGGCGGCAGCGAGTGACCTGAAGGTGCCAGGGGGAGGAGCTGCTGAACCCAGCTTCGCATATGAGGACCCCAGAATGAGCGCCCCAAGTTAGGGGACACCTGCAAACATCACCCCTCCCACTGTGAAAGGGAAAAACGGACCCACGTGTGAGCCACTAGGTCACTGTGTTTAGGATGTTCTGGGCTCATGCAGAACAGCCCGTGGGTGAAGTGGGAGCTGGAGCATAAGACAGACACCAGTTCAAGTCCTCTGCCCCAACCGTGCACAAGCAGGGGGTGCCTGTGCCCTACATGAAACTGGAACACAGACGCTGAAAGTCAGAGTACACAGACCAGCATCTTTCACCTCATTTCTTCACCAGCTGTGGCCAAGAAAATAAGGCAAGACCTGGGGAATCAGGTATTCCCCTTCTGCTTTGCTGAGCGAGCAGCAGAAGACACTCTGCTCCGTGAGAATCTCAATCCCCCCAGAGCAGAGGACTGTATAGTGCCAGGCCCAGGGGTGGCCAGGGCAGACCACTGGCCTCACAGCCAGCAGGGAGTTGGCAATGTCTAGAAGCAGATGTCCATGTGTCTATGACTCCAGTCCTCCTCCCTCAATCTGAATGAAAACAGACTGGCACAATGAATTAAGGGAAAAAGGGAAGCCAAGAATAAGCTGTACAAAAATTCTTCTGATTTAAATTCAGGCACTACCCCAAAGTGCCCGTTAATTATTTTGAGTAGAGCCCCGTGGCTAGCCCCACACAGAGAACAGTCCACAAGGGCCTGCAGGAAGTGGAACAGGGCAGGATATTCCCTTGGCTGCAGAGTTATGAGTAATCCAAATCTTACTGTTTTTATTAGTATTAGAAATCTTAAAATAATAATAAATACATTAAAAACAACTCAACTGCCTCTGACAAAACACCAGCTCCGTGTGAGGCCGGGCACGGAATATTTAGGCCTTGGTCTCATGGACCCTCTGAGCTTCTCAGGGTATGCAGTGAGAGATGGGGCCAAATCCCACCACAGACTCCTTTCTAAACTTCCTACCATGCGTGCAGGTTACTTTTTATGGTGGAAAATGTCCAATATATTTTCTATCTATAGGAAAAGTATACAAACCAAATCAGTGAGCCCTCAAAGTCAGACCCACCAAAACTTCTAAATCACTCTGTAGGAGCTTGAATCTTCTCAAAGGCAGCACAGGGCCTCTGGGGGGCTATCCTGGGACCTCCCTGCTGCACCCATGCTTTGTGATCCCGGGCTGTGGGGGGCAAGAAGGAAGAGGGGCCTCTGGCACCCACTGTCCCTGCTCTGCATTCTCCACAGGAGGCCTCGGACTGAGTTTTCCCGAATCTGCAGGTGGGATTCTTGCTCTGCGTTTACTCTGTGCATTCCTGGTCATGACGTTTAGACTGTCCAAGCCTCTGATTTATAAAAGGGAATAATCAGTATCATCTTTCAAGACACTTGTAAGAACTAGAGAACATATATAAAGAACCCAGGCCCAGGGCTCCTAATACGTGAGTCCACGTGTGCTGTCGCTGTCGTGTCCAGTTCTTTGTGACCCCATGGACTGCAGCCTGCCAGGCCCTTCTGTCCATGGGATTCTCCAGGCATACTGGAGTAGGTTGCTATGCCCTCTTCCAGGGGATCTTCCCGATCCAGGGATGCAACCCACATCTCCTGCGTCTCCTACACTGGCAGGCAGATTCTTTACCACTGAGTCACCAGAGAAGCCTAGACTCCTATGAGTAGCCACAATTATTAAAAGCTCCTGCCATGGTGGACAAGGCCTGGCATCCCTTGACTGTGCTGCTTCACTTCTCTCCTGTTCACCGCAGGAGGCACACACCTGCCCCAGGGCCTTTGCTCACACCGCTCTCCACCTGCAGTGCTATCTTGGCTTGCTCTCTTACCTCCTCAGTGTGGATTCTCCTGACCTTCCTTTCTGTCCCTGTGGGTGTTTCTCTGCAGCACGCACCTACAGCCAGATATACTGCAGACTTGCCAATGTCTCCCCCACAAGAACATGGGCTCCTGGAGGGAAGGGATCTGTTTTTTGTATCTGGGGATACCTGTGGTATCCCCAGCATTAGGAACCCCCCCAGTGGGCCCTGAGTACGGAGAGACTGAATGTTCTGGCTGCTTCTTATATGACAAAACCTAGGGAACTATTTTGGAAAGATGCTCTGCTATCTTAGCAGGTAAAAAAAAAAAAAAAAAACTAACTACAGCCAAACAAATAAATAAGAGTCTGATGGCAGAAGTGCCCACAGCCCTTGACCACCTACAGCCCCAGGGTCTTCTCTCCCCAGACACCAAAACAACCTCTCCCCCAAGCAGACTGCACAGACCCACTTAACGGGCCTTCAAATGCCACCCTGTAAGACTGGGAAGGTGCTGCAGTCAATGTGAGGGTTTCAAAATATCAATGAGAACAAGAGTTGTGAACCTAAACACAACTCAATGTACCTATCAGACAGGCAGAGGCCCGAGGGACGCCTGAATGCTGTCTGTGCGGCCGCAGGCACTGCGGGGGTGACGGGGTCCTGACATGCAGCAGGTGCGTAATAGCGACACAGAATCTTCGCCATTCCCCGTCTCCTCCATCCTCCTGCCACCTGTGAGGTGGGCTTTTCCGAGTCGGGTAGTTCCCACAGCTGCAAGGTGGGCAGGGTGTCCCCGCCTATGTATGGCCCCTCTAAACCACACCTGGAGAAGAGTGACCTTGCCTACACTGGGCTGTGATTTTGTTTTCTGAGACCCCATGTGAAAACTGCAGGGTGAGAGCAATGAAAACAGAATCACCAGGGACAAAAGTTATCTGGGAGGCTTGGGGGAGGAAGTCATTGCATGACTGACTGCCAAACCTTCCATGGAAAATGAGACACAAGCGCTACCCCGTTCCGTGAAGCCCCCAAAACTCTGGTCAGTTTTCAAGGACACGCTGACATAACTGATGGCAAAGTAGCCCTTTTAATGAGATTTGGAAAAGTGACGCAGCAAGTAATTTTCAGAGAACCGATGAA
Organism: Neotragus moschatus; assembly: GCA_006410615.1. Classification (NCBI taxonomy): domain Eukaryota; kingdom Metazoa; phylum Chordata; class Mammalia; order Artiodactyla; family Bovidae; genus Neotragus; species Neotragus moschatus. The sequence goes on from SJYA01000663.1 coordinate 2,657,017, forward strand.
GCTGAACTCACTTCTGTGATGCTTGGCAGGGCTGGGGCTGGGGTCCCACCACCGCCATCATCGCCAGCCCCCAGCGGAAGGGAGGGTGGGGCCCCCTCAAGTGAAGGAGGCTTGGGGCTGTGAAACTCTGCTCCATCACAGAACGCAGAGTGCTATCAGAGCCACTGGGTGGGTGGAGGGTGGAAGGCGGGGTCGTTCACTTCATCTGCCCCTTGCATCCTTTCGTATATTTAAATGACATGTTATAATTTTGTGCTTCCAGCTCATGGGAATTTTGAAGGAACTTAATCCTCATTCTGCAAATGGAGACCCCAATCTCCAGAGTGGGAGGTGAGCCGCCCAGGACCCCCAGCATTTCTGTTGCAGATGCAGGACAAGAAAGAGCCTCTACCTGTCCCAGAGCAGAGCAACCACTCGCTGCGCCCCGTCCCTTCCCACTGTCCCCACCCCGCTGAACAAAACCCAGAGCCCCTTCCAAAAGGTGGCCTGTGAGTTATCTGGTAATGTTTTCCCTGCAGCCAGGGCCTGGTTAAAAATCAAACGTAACTACAGCCCCGATTGCTCCCACTGAAACACACACCAGGGAGGTTCATCATCTGGGAAAAAAACAGAAGGAAGAAAAGAGCCAGAGGACAATCTCTGCCTCATTAAAGGGCAGAGGCTGCAGGACAGACTCGCCACTCCACCCCTGCTATCCTGTGACAATTCCCTGCCCTCTCCCACTTGACTTTTGAGCGGGGGCTATCTCACAAGGAGGGAAAGAGACACCCCCAAAATATTTCAAAAGTAAGTGAAGAAGACAGGAAGAAAAATGAAAACATTCCTTCCCATCCTGGCTGAACACAGATTAACCAATGCCCACCTGTGCTCAAAGGTATGTGCTCACAGGTATGTGAAGAATTGGCCAAAGGGAAGGCAACATCTCAACTTCACCTCCATTCAAGTACCGACCACTCGGCCCCCAAAAAGGTGTAGAACTGATCTGTACTAAGTTCAACTGTCTTCTAGCCCTGCTTCCAGCAAAAAAACCGATTTGAAACAAAAAAGCAAACCTGATAGATACACTGAGCTCGCTAAAATCTTTCTTTCAAATACTGAATCTATGACTCTGATGTTTTACCTTTGTGAAAGGTTTGCTCTGAAAAGGAACTTTTCATTTCAAAAGTGCAAACAGTATCTTTCCTGCAAGTCTTCACTGGAGAAAAGCAGAAAGCTCCTCTCCAGGAAATGTCCATGAGAGTTCACTAAGCACTGGTCATGGCTGCTAGTCAGCTGTTAATGGAGACTGAAATGGAATATTCAGCAAAGCCCGATGATGTGCTGGGGCGAACCAGCCTGGGGCATACGGAGAGGAACAAGAGACGGAGGGCGTCAGGCACACCTCATTGCATCAGATGGGTCAGCAGAGACAGCAAGAAAGAGCAGGACTGTAGGAAGGGATGTTTCCAGGAGCCGCTGCTCTCAGGTGTGGCTGCATCCAGGTGAGGTTACAAAGAGTCGTTATTTTTCTCATCAGAGGAGGGCAGAACACAGGAAACAGCCCTCTCCAGCAACAGAGCTGACATTCCAAAGACAGAGGTTCTTTTTAAGAATCTCCTCTGTGCCAGGACGGGCTTTCCAGGTGGCCCTCGTGGTAAAGAACCCTCTATAAGATGAGAAACCAGAAGCTCAGAGAGGTTATGCTAACATTTAATATAATAAAAGGTTACTGGAATCATCTGGAATGCAACTCTACCTCTGTTTCACTCCCAAATCCATGTTTTCTGTTTTTTTAAAAGCACTGGAATTCTAAACCTGACCAACCACTTAAATGTGAAATTAACAATTCAATTTTGGAAAGGAATTTGCCTAAATATTTTCTTTTCAATTCCCTCTCTCCCTCTCTCTCTCACACACACACACTCCTTAGAAACTACTTAATCACTCTGCTTTCCTCCCTAACTCCTGAAATAGTCCGTTGTCAAGACAGGAGCCTGTGTTCTGAGGCTGCCGGGTTGATGATGGCAGTGTTATGTCTGCTTCCTAGGCTGCAGTAGTGGGAGCTCCTGGCAGGCTGTGCATTTCTGTCCTGAAAATTAAGGAACTGTTCCTGGGTGGACCACTCAGTACCCACCCACTGTGCCCACCGCGCCCACCGCACCCACCGCACCCACAGCCACTTGGGAGCCCTGATAAAGGAAAGGCTCCCCACCCACCCTGACTCACCAAGAGACAGGCTGTGTCTCTGGGCACAGCCTGCTGGCCACCGTCAGTCACTTCTACTTCCTGCAGGAACCCCACATGAACCATCTCTGGCTCGCTCTAAACAGCTCTCTTCTTGAGGCCACTCAGCTAAACCAGTTCACGCTATCAAAAAGACCCAATACCAGAACCTATACGTCCCCACGGAAGTCTTAGAATCGCTGGAACAGTGTCCGAGAAGAAAGAAACGATGCCATTGTCTGCATCCACATCCAAGGTACTAAGAGCAACCAGACTCCAAAGACTTCAACTGACATCCCGGGGAGAGATCAGGGTGGGAAACGGGCTCAAGGAGAGCAGGCTGTGGCAAAGGGCCATCAGGGAAGAGGCGGGTGACAGAAATGTGCTCATTGTGGCTGTGATGGGAGTTTCAGGACAGGAAGTTAAACTCCTGGAACTGGGCAGTAAAGAGAGTGAACTTTACTGCATGTAAATTATATCTCAGTGATTCAAAAGATCATGAATTCAAGACAGAAATGAGGCTCACAGGGAAATGGGCCCCCGCTGTGTCCACCTTTCCCCCTTCCCTCTCCTCTCCTCATCTCCCCTTCTGACTCCACTCCCCACCTCTCCACCCCCAACTCCTTGAATTCCTCCACCTTCTCCCTCTCTTCCAGGATCTTCCTTCCTTTTCCTAGATTCAGTGAGATCGTGGAGAGTTCTCCCTCTCTTCCAGGATCTTCCTTCCTTTTCCTAGATTCAGTGAGATCGTGGAGAGTTCTCTCATCTTCAGTATAGCTGTCAGGGTCCCTCTGTGCCCCCCCCCAACCCCCTGCCTTGTGACATAAAGCTTGTTTTAACTTTTTTACTGGAGCGATTTATGTGCACATCCTCAGTCCCCCTCTAGACTTTCTGGCATGATCAACCTGGGTGTGAATCCTAACTAAAAATCCTGCCCACAGCTGTGTGACCCTGGGTGAGTTACTCAACCTCTCTGAGCTCCACTTCCCTAGTTGGCTGGCAATGGGGAGCTTGATGAGGTTTGCCCAGGATCATCCTGGTGATTCAGGGAGACCAGCACAAAGGGAAGAGAACAGGTAGGCACTGAGTGGACACTGTCTCTGCAAGTCCCCACATCTGTCCTCCAGCCTAGAGCCCGGGGAATAAGAGTGTCTCATGGGGTCCCATAAAGGAGTATTCTTAACTCAGCCTAACTGACCTCATACTTCGGAATTATGTTGAAGAACTGCTTTTTAATAGAGATCTAAAACAAAAGATGGATTTTTAAAAATACTACTTGAAGATTCTATAAGTCATCTCCTGCGGGGCACAGTAGGGCCCTGCAGCTGCCTAAGCAGCCCACCTCCAGCTCTCACCAGCTGTGCAACATTGCTCAAGCCACCTAATCCGCTCTGCTCCTCAGCCTCCTCTGGGACTAATAACCACAAAGACAAAAGCACTTAGCAGTAAGCTAGCTGAGTGACACCAAGGGCCTCTGCGAGTGTCTTGGTGGATTCATCACAAACTTGCTTCTGCTGAATCCAGGCAGTTGTGGGGGCCTCATCCCATTACACAGTGCCTAGCAGCAGGATGAGCAACACTTTGGCAGATCTTTCAAAGCATTCCCAGGGCCCTTCCTCACCTCTGTACCTCTCGGGCCCCTTCCCCAGTTAGAGACCATCTCTCCCAAATGTGCTGCATCAGCTCTGACTGACCAGTGTGGGAACCTGTGATAAATTGCCCAGCTTTAAATTCTGAGGACGGGCCTTGGAGCATTGGCCCAGCACTCCAAGACATCAGAAGCTGGCGAGCATCTCAGTGCCTGCTGTGTGGCGTGCAGGCAGAGGGGGCACTGGGGCTCCAGTGTCCGAGGCATGGGGATGGCCGCCAGAGAGCAGGGCCCCTGAAAGGGGGATGGGCCCAGAGCAGGAGGCCAGAATGAGTGGGGTCAGTGACCCTCCACGACCTCTGGCCAGGAAGGGAAGGCTCTGGGAGTGTCCCAGGGACGCCTCTCTCTCAGGGCCTGTGGGGGCCGCAGGACCTTCAGGATCAGGAGAAACACCCAGGCTTGGCCGGTGTCCCCCACAGGAGGGCCCCTGTCATCTCACTGAGTCACTCACGCTGAGATCTCTCTTTTTCCACTTGGACATTTATAACTGCAGCATTTATAACCTCTCAGGAAACGCAGCACGCTTTTATTTTACTGCAGTGGGGTTCCGCCTCTGGGCTAATTAAAGGCTCCCTGCGTGTATACTGAACTAGTTCCTATTCCAAACAAATCGAGAGCTAAGAAAAGATGGCCACACTGGGACCTCTGAGAATTCGACCTTTAGTCCACAACAACACAGATGGGTGATTGCGCTGTCCCAGGTGAGATGAAACGTGCCCTTCTCTTCTAAACAAAAGACAGACAATGCTATGAGCAGCTCAGAACCCCAGGGTTGTGAAAGCCTGGCCCGAGCTCTCCTCAGGCCAAGTTCCAGAAATAACTCCATGTAGCACGGAACTTCTCTGGACTTGCCATCTCACACCTTGAGAGCAAACATCTGCCCAAACCCAATGCCATCCCCCTGAATGCCAGGCGGGGAGACACCTAAAGTAGGAAGGAGGCACCTGGCCTGCCAAGGGGAACGGATGGAAATCGCTTCCTTGGGAGCCAAGTCAGGCTCTGTGTAAACGTTTTCTAAAACCGAGGCAGGCTATAAATTCTTGGAAAAAAATAGAGAGAGCAGGGGGAGCAGGGTGTTCCAGCCAGAGAGGCACATGGCTCGTGGAAGAGGACGTGCCAACAGCAGGGCCCACGTCTGGGACGCTGGAGCCACATGGATTCCAAGCGCTCCTGGCAGTCCTCTGGGTGAGGCCCGGAATGCGGCGATAACAGAGGCCAGGCTTCACGGTGGGGCTGTGGCAGGCGCGTCCCAGCCACGGCGACCGTGCCCCAGACAGCAGGCACAAACAGCGCTGGCGGGACACTCCCATGGGGGCCCCCCTCTCCTGTCCAACCAACACCCCAGCTTGGACCATCCCATCGAGGGCACTTATCTTGGCACCTGATTCCCTCCCAGGCACTCGTCACTGTGGAAACACGCCTGAGCCCCAGCTGGCCAAGGAAACAGGAGGCCCTGTGGCCCACTCAGAAGTCACCTGAGCCAGCCAGCCACGGAGCAGACCGTGAGCTTCTGCAAATAAACTTCACCTCAAACCATCGCTGACCCTCCAAAGGCAGACGCAGCTGAGACTCCTCTAACCTGCAAATAAATCGGTCTTCTGCCTGGCCTTCCTTCTTGCCAGGTTAAAGCTGCTGTTCTGCTCATCACTTTCCACCGGACATCCTCTCCCCTAGCAGAAGCCACACACACACACAGACACAGACACACACAGATACAGATACACACACACTCCCAGCTTACCTTCCTTCCAAACAGCCCTGTAGCTTGTTTAGCCCACAATCGTTGGACCCCTGAAGGAAGCCTTCAACCCCAGAACATAGCATCCCGGGGTAGGGGTGTGTCTCCTCTGCCAATGACCCAGCCTTGCTCTCCAGGCAGTACAAAAGGTAGAAGATCTTGTTAGCTAAGAGAGGGACTTTGGTTCCACCAAAAAAAGGCCAGTGCAATGTAAACACGTGGGTGGGGTTTCCTGCAATCAGGTTTAATGAAATTTGAACCCTGGAGGCTGAGGAGGCGGGGAAAAGGCTTCTACTAGAGAGCCACCCAGCTAGACCTGTGTTCACTGTCAAGACTTCTCAGCTGACAAACTGATGGGTGGAGCCAGCACCAACCTGCTCCGGTTTACAAACCAGTTTCAGCATCATCCGTGTTCTTCAGCTACAGTCTTCACTTGTTAAGTCTTCACCTTACAGTCTCCATGTCCTGGGACTGTGTCTCTCTTCCAAGCTCGAGGTGGCCAAGTTCACTGTCAGTGTTAACTGCACATGGCCCATCTTTCAGTGTTTACTTGCACACCCAGACTTCCACGTTCTGCCCAGCAAGCGCCTCTGCACCGCAGGTCTCTGCATGCAATTCAGGTGGGCTTCAGCCAACAGTTTACCACTCTGCTTTGACTGCTTGTTGGTCAAAGCACAGCAACACGCTCTGAGCCTTAAATGAATGTAACACACCAGAACAAACAAGCAAAGCTGTTTGGACGCCTTCATGTTTCCACAGCACAACTGGAACCCTCACAAATGTCGCCACTCAGTCAGCCTGAGATGGAATACAGTCAGCACATCCCAGACACAGATGTCTCCAACAAACCCCCAAATGGCCACTAAGGCACAGGTTATGTCTGTGCTCAGGAGAAAACATCTGTTTTACTGTGGGACATAAAGCACTTCTTGTGCTAGAAGCTCTACTCAGTTTGGTGCTCAGTAAGGGTCCTAACCCGGAGAAGGCGATGGCGCCCCACTCCAGCACTCCTGCCTGGAAAATCCCATGGACAGAGGAGCCTGGTAGGCTGCAGTCCATGGGGTCACGAGGAGTCGGACACGACTGAGCGACTTCACTTTCACTTTTCACTTTCATGTATTGGAGAAGGAAATGGCAACCCACTCCAGTGTTCTTGTCTGGAGAATCCCAGGGACAGCGGAGCCTCATAGGAGGGTGTCTATGGGGTCGCACAGAGTCGGACACGACTGAAGCAACTTAAGCACCAACAGCAGCAGCAAGGGTCCTAACCAATCCCCATTCCTATCAAGGGAACTGACAGGACTGTGCCCACTCTGCAAATAACACTATCACTGCAATCAAGCAAATAAGCTAAAAGAAAGTGAAAGTTGCTCGGTCACATCCAACTTTTTGTGACCCCATGGAATTTTCCAGGCCAGAATACTGGAGTGGGTAGCCGGTCCCTTCTCCAGGGGATCTTCCCAGCCAAGGGACTGAACCCAGGTCTCCTGCATTACAGGCTGATTCTTTACCAGGTGAGCCATCGGGGAAGCCCAAGAACACTAAAGTGAGTAGCCTATCCCTTCTCCAGCAGATTTTCCTGATCCAGGAATTAAACCAGGGTCTCCTGCACTGTAGGCGGATTCTTCACCTGCTGAGCTACCAGGGAAGTACAGGAACCAACTAATTGATCACTTAACACTTTTCTTCAAAGAATTCACATCAAAAGAAAAAACAATTAGAAACAGAAATCTGAAAGATCTGGTTTGAGGACTGAGATCAATGGGCCCTGCCATGTTATAGCCAAGGCTGTGCCCAGCGGGGGTCCCAGTCTCCTACAGGACAGAATCTTAAAATCAGACCTTTGCACCCCAAAGCTGACAACTGTATGAAAAAACAACAGAATAAGGTACCAACAAAGAGGAAAACACATCTGTACACTGGCCAGTGGTCTCTTTTCTCCACTTCTAACACAAAGAAGCTGCATGACTAGTTGTGTGTCAAAAGGAGGCCGGTCTTTCATGAGGCTCATTTTCCCACTGTGTGGGGTGCAGGGTGGGTTTTCCTCATGTTGGCAGCAGCTTCACAAAGGAGCTGACAGCCTTCATGAATGCACAGCAGCTGGCACCAGCGAGGCCTTCAGACCTTGGCAGTCACACTGTTGCCAGCCTCTAACACTGGTGCCCAAAACACTGTCATATTCCCTCCGCTCCTACCTGTGGGTTTCAATCACATAGAGCCCATTCAGGCTGTCCCTGTCAACTTCTCCTGAAACAAAGTGGTCTTGTGAGGCTCTGCTGATGTGTGCCAAAAGGCAGCTCTGTAGCTCAGTGTTTTGACAGGCTTCAGAACTTTCCACTGTGCCGAGATGGAATTTTGTGCATGAGGTTGCATAGCTAACACAGAAAAGACTTGATGGGCTTCCTGAATATTCCTGGGAGTAGTTGGCAAAGTGGGACAGGAGGCTCTCAGAAGGTTCATTGTGATTCCAATGTGAGACCCATAAAGACAGAAGAAATAACCAGAAAAGGAAAACCAACTAGGACCAAAAGAAGTGGAAATTTCACAAAGTAGTAGAAAAGATGGGCAATAAAAGAATAGCCTAAGGCCAAAACGTGTACAAAAAGGTTCACTGCAGCATTAACCACAAGAGGAAAAAGGTGGAAAAAACCCAGATGCTCACCTGCTGATGAATGGATCAGCACACTGAGGTCTAGTCACACTCTGGAATATTATTCAGCCATAAAAAAAGGAGTGATGTACCAAAACTGAATGAACCCTCAAATCATCACGCAGCGTGAAAGACACCTGTCGTGAAAAGCCACACACTGCAGGAATCCACTTGCATGAAATGTCCAGATGAGGGAGATTCACAGAGAAGGAAGATGGGTGGTCTCCTGGGGCTGGGAGAGAGAGGGCTGGGGAGTGACTGCCAGGGGGTTTCATTTGGAGCTAACAGAAATGTTCTTTAGTTAGAAAGTGGTAACAGTTGCCTGGCCAGACCCAGCCCCAGGACCATGGAGGAGCAGCAGCCCACCACGAGGCTGGGAGAGATACTTCTGTCCTCACCCCACAGCAGGCCATCTTCACCTCCATCCAAATCTCCTTTCCCTCTAGAAGACCATGCTTTCCCTCCAGCCCCTCCTGAGGTGCCTGCTTGGACTCCGAGAGCTACAGGACATATAGTCTGACCCCAGAACACCCCTCATTGCCACAATTCACAGCAATGCCAAGAAAGCATCACGGTAAATGACAGAGACCCCCCTTTTTTTATATAAACCATGGGCACATGATAACTGTCTCTAAAGAGACAAAATAAAGGATGTTCGCAATTGCCCCGTTCTACAAAACACCTCCCTTTTCCTTTAATTCACAGCGAACTTTTCTCTCGGGTTTGCAGCATTTTCCAAAGGTAGCGTGTGATAAAGTCACAAACATGGGATCTGAAACCTCCCCTCCCTGCCCTACATTTGTTGAGTCTGAAGAGATGGGAGGCAGGATGATAGTGAGACCACATCAGGCAAGAGGTGGAAGGAAGAGAGAGATGCGTGCGTGTGCTGTGGAGGAGGGAACCCACGAGCATGTGCATCCTGGGCCTCTCCTCCTCGGGCTTTTGGTTCTAGTTGCTAATATGAAGCTTGTAATCTTTCCTGAATTGGTGATGTCGCCAAAGTGTCAGAGCCCTGACTTGGTAGAAAGGCACCTGCAGGCTCTGCAGGGAATACTAAAACTCTGCCTGCTATGGAGAAAGTTCTCCACATGGAGGGCACAGAAGGAAATTCACCAGGTTTGGTCTGAGCTTAATCCACGCAGCACAGCCGATGTGCAAGCGTCCAGGCTGGGAGGGAGGTGGAGGAGCAAGCCGGGGGAGGTGGGGGTCACGACTGAGACGCAGTTCGGTAAAAGTGAGTCTGTGAGACCTTTCAAAGAAGGGAACAGGAACAAACTCTTTGCCATGCCATATTTACACACTCTGAGCTCACACTAGTGTAGAAGTTGTGTGACTTGGGGTCTTAGGGAGACCGGGCGGTCAGGTCCACTTCTAGTTTCATCTTTCGAAGAACCCACTGGCAGTCAGAACTCAGGTGCTGGTGGTCCTCAAGGCAGAATGCCAGTGACGGAGTCCAGAGATGTGCACTGAGCCAGGATGCAGGGCACGGGCAGGCCGCCCAGGGAGCCACTGCTAAAGCAGGCGCAGCTTCAAAGGGCAGAAGCAATGCCGACACTGGTCATAAAGGACGGGAGGAAAGCGAGAGCCGGATAGACATGCCCTTGGCTGATGCTGAGGGCATGCCACAGCCACCTGCCTTTCATACTCCTACCCCAGAGCACAGGACATGCTCACCGCCAGGGTGGGTCCCTCCAGGCTGGGTCCCCCCAGGGTGGGTCCCACAGCTCGAGGGATGTGGGCAGGATGGGAGCCAAGTACCCCAGTGAAATCAAGCCAACGCTCAGTGCTTCTGTTCACTAGCTGTCCTGGGATAATGCTACTTAAGGCCTCCAGCCATCACTGGCAGGCTGTGTGTGTGTGTATTAGTCATTATGTCCAAGTCTTTGCAACCCCATGGACTGTGTCTCACTAGGCTCCTCTGTCCATGGAATCCTCCAGGCAAGAATACTGGAGTGAGTGGGTTGCCATTCCCTTCTCCACCCTGTCAGGTAGGAAGGCTACGGGTCCCCAAGAGGAGGAAATAAACTGCAAGTAGGTCATGGCTTGCAGCTGCAACCTTTCACTGGGAGGCTGACTGGGCTAATTCATGCCAACTCGTCCAAATGACATGAATTTCAAATCACTTTCTCTGACACCACTGAGATGGCAGCTCAGGGCCAGTTATGACTCATTAACAGGCTCCAACATCGCACTCACTCTTCTGACAGGATCCAATCCACTTCAAAAAGTTAATACCCAAAGGACTTTATGGTTCCCAGCACAAAAGGTGAGACTCTTGTATTTCAGATTGAAAGCAAAAGTGAAAGTGAAGTCATGTCAGACTCTTTGCAACCCCAAGGACTGCAGTCTACCAGGCTCCTCTGTCCATGAGATTTTCCAGGCAAGAAAGTACTGGAGTGGGTTGTCATTTCCTTCTCCAGGAGATCTTCCCAACCCAGGGATTGAACCTGGGTATCCCGCATTGTAAGCAGACGCTTTACCGTATATTAGATGAAGCCATTGCTCTCCATCCCAATCACTGCCCGAAATCCCTTATCAAAACAGGATTAACTCCAGGTCACGGGTTCACACCTGGAAGGGGACCTGCAAGGCCAGGGAGCTGAAGGCTTCAAATCAAGAGAGCACAGGAGGGCGCTTCCCGAGATCTGAGCAAGGTGCCATCGGCATTTGACAGCTGGGCTGTATCAAAGCAGTTACTCTGCTCTGAACCGTCAAAGCAACCAATGTGAAGGAAAGTTCTGCAGGATGCAGGATCTAAAGCAATTCTCAGTCTGGGTACAGTGGAAGCAGTCAGTGAGTGGCTACAGTGGCCAGACACTGATGACGCAGCCACTGCACTCTGGAAGCTCAGCCAGCAGCATTCCCATCCTGCCAGGGAGGAGCTTGACCGTGGACAGTGGGCAGAGCCAGGACCTAGGGTCTGATCTACCGGATTCCAGTGGACTCTCTTTAGGATAAGTCACCAAGGTATGCTTTGCTTTTCCAAATCTCAACACCTGACAACAGTTTCTAGAGAGAAATACTTTCAAATACATTTTCAAAGTGTGCATGCATGCTAAGTCACTTCATTCAGTCTGACTCTTTCTGACTCTATGGACTGTAGCCCACCAGTCTCATCTTTCCATGGAATTCCCCAGGCAAGTGGGTTGCCATGTCCTCCTCCAGGGGATCTTCCTGACCCGAGGTTCGAATTCACATCTCTTGTGTNTCAAAGTGTGCATGCATGCTAAGTCACTTCATTCAGTCTGACTCTTTCTGACTCTATGGACTGTAGCCCACCAGTCTCATCTTTCCATGGAATTCCCCAGGCAAGTGGGTTGCCATGTCCTCCTCCAGGGGATCTTCCTGACCCGAGGTTCGAATTCACATCTCTTGTGTTTCCTGCATTGGCAGGCGGGTTCTTTACCACTGCTGCTGCTGCTGCTGCTGCTGCTGCTAAGTCACTTCAGTTGTGTCTGACTCTGTGTGACCCCATAGACAGCAGCCCACCAGGCTCTCCCGTCCCTGGGATTCTCCAGGCAAGAACACTGGAGTGGGTTTCTTTACCACTAGCACCACCAAATGGCAACATCTAAATATCACAGCTTGATCCAGAACTTGTAACTGCACACACCTGTGGCCAGTTCTTCCGGACCCAACTTGTCCTCACCAGCAGCCCAACTGCCGGCGGCTCAATAGAGCATCCTGTATGGGCCAGTAACAGGACTGGGTCTTATTGTAAAAGTGTAAGAAATCAGAGGCCCCTTTTCTGCAGGCCACCCCCATGGAGCTCTGGGGCAACTGTGGTTGCCTGGAGGCCAAGTCTGATTGGCCAATGTTTATTGGGCAGTGACCTGAAGTATCAGAGCCCTAACCTGGGGGACAGCGGCCCCTGTCTATGCAACCTAGGATCCACAAGCTTTACCTGTGGCCAGAAATGCATTCATTGGTTAAAGCCAGGAATAGAGGAAAGAAGGGGCACAGCAAGGCTTCATGCCCAACCATGGGCTGTGCTGCAGGCCTCACTCTGGTCCAGGGACCAGCAGGTCTCCAGCCAGAAGGATGAGGTTTGCACCAAATAGCACTGGGGTCAAACAGGCCCAGACTTACTTGTGTCCCACTTCCACAGTCTCCATCCTGCGCGATCTCAAACACACGACGACTCACTCAGCTTCACCTGTGACCACCAACAGTGCACAGCCCCAAAAAGCTACCAGGACCCCTCACCGAAGTCCAGCTTTCGATTTCTCTTGGGTATTGCCCCCTTTATTCTAAAATGGGTCACAGGGTCTTATGTGGATCAAATAAAATAGCACGTGAGAGGCTCCTGTAGGCTGCCCCACTGTCCGCCTCCACCCTCCGTTTCTCTCCTTGAGACAGCGAGAGTCCCATGAAATACTGATGAGGCAGTGGGAGCCCCAGATCCCCTCCAGGCCACAGGGCTGGGAGCAGAGAACTGAGCCTCCATAATGAAGACCGGACATCTGGAATCAAGTGTCCACACGTGAACGAGTTCACGGCTGGTGGAAGAGGCACACTTTGCTCGGACATAACAGGGGGTCAAGGTCCTTGACTGAAGGTCACTGCAGAGGGTCCCTCCAGGACAGCAGCGATAAACAGTTTAGGTCAGCGTGTGTGTGTGTGTGTGTGTGTGTGTGTGTGTGCGCGCGTGCGTGTGTGTGTTAACTAGTAGGGACTAGAAATGGAAATGCATATAGAAGGGAGGGCCAAAAGACATCATTTTCTAGCCAAAACCACAGGCTGCAAACCTTCCTTAACCCCGGAAAGTTTTGCCCTGAGGGAAGCATGGCTGAGACTGCTTCCCGCCAGCCAACGTCCCCCGCCTCAGGAGTAGGGGGGCCAGTGGTGCCCTCCTCCAGGAACCCAAGCCAGGGACTGAGGCTCCAAGTGAGTGCTAAGGGCACTGGGAATGAGGAATGAGTTCACCAATGCAGGTCAACCCCACAGAGGAGCCTGGAGAGCTGGGAGACAGAGGGAATCTCAGGAAGGGTAGGTAATGATTCCACGTGAGGGGAACTGCATGTTTTGTAGAAGGTGGCTGTGCAAGAGTCTGCAGGGCCTTGGTAGCAGAGGCCATCCACGCAGCACCTACAACAGTGAGAACTCAGAACCCCCCATGAGCTCCACCGGAAGCAAGTGTAACTGACAAGGGGTCAGATAGGGCTAGGAAATTAAGAGTTACAAACTATTACGTATAAAATAAATGTGCCATGAGGATATATTGCACAGCATAGGGAAAATTGCCAATATTCTATCATAACTATAAATGGAGTATAATCTTTAAAAAATTGTGAATCACGGTGTTGTATATCTATAACTTGTATAATATTGTAAATCAACTATACTTCAATTTTGAAAAAAAAAAAAAAGTAGACTTGCAAGGTCTAAAGAAAACATCAAGAGCAACTGAGACCCTCAGATGGAATGCAATATGATGAATGAACCAGGCATGAGAATGGCACTTCGAGGTGTGTACTGAGGCTTGACACACACAGCACTTAGCAACCGTGCCTGAAGTACAGGAGTGATGAGGGCTTCATCTCTAGACAGCAGGATGCTCAGTATCACAGAAATACTGCCATGACCCCAGATTCTCCAAGTGGACAAGCTAAGGAGCCTCATGCCCGCCCTGACGCCCTGAGTAGACACAGACATCCCCGGCCAGTCCCTGCAATCCCAGCAATGCACAAAGATGGGCACATGTGGAGTGACCACCACAACACTTGCTCTTGGCTATTTAATGTCTGGATGGAACTAATTGGACAAAATTGTTTTCACTCTCTCACCCAAATCAGGTCTGTTCACAATTTGGTGCTTGAAAAAGATGAAAGGCCGTGTTCTCAAGTGCCTGGAAGAAGTCTGATCCCTCCTCTTTGAAACTGACCTCCAGAGGCTTCTTTCTATAAACGTGGCAGGTGCCACCCTTCATTCCTTTTCTCTTTCATGATACTTGTGACTCAAACTGCAGATCACACGGCAAACAGAGAATATGTTTGGGAGAGATAGACTCACAAAACAGAGACTAAGTGACACAGCCATACAGCCTGGACACCAGTGTAATGAGCAAACAGAAACAGAACCCACATACCTATTGCCCATGGGGTTCCCCAATAGTAGGAGGGCTGCCAGTGCTCAGACGCCAGGCATTCCCCTTCCGAAGTCGGGAGGGCAAGGGAGAGACAGACATACAGTTTCAGGTGAGGAAGCTCCTAGTTGACAAGTTCACTAACTGACCATCACTATGCAGCTTTGTCAAAGCTCAACCCAGTTCACCAAGCCTGATTCTCACAAGTGCCCTCAGATTCACAATGGTGTGGACTCTTGACAGCCTCCAAGCAGGCTGCAAGGAGATTTTCTATCTAAAGGTAAACAAGCTGCTTGTTCTAGGTTCTGTTCTCCAGGAACTGATAGCAAGGTAACAAGACTCACCTTCACCATCTGCACTCAGGTTCTCGTATGAGTCCCAGCGGATTAGCGGGTCTGCTGTGTTGAAGTCCACAATCACCCTGTGGTCATTCTGCAAATGTTCACATCCTGCAGGGTGGTGGAGGGGACAGGGGTGGACAAAGGGTGTTAGTCCCAGTCAAGCCAGCACCTGCCAGCAATGCAGAGAGGAGCCTCTGGATCTGAGTGCCAGCGCAGAGTCCAGATCCACACCCTCTCCCACAAGCCTGCCAGTAACCTGAGCTGGAACTGAACAACAGTGCAAACCACTTGGCAGGAAGGAAAGGTGAACACTCGTCCTCTGTCTACGAGGTGGGAGGCTCTGTGCTCTGGATGCGTTTCTGCACAAGGGGATCACCTGGATGGCTCTGCAGGTCAAGGACCCAGCAGAACCCTGAGGAGCAGCCTCAGGGCTAGTGGACCGAAGGGGTGGGTTTGGGCTCCTGCCTTTCGGAGGCTTCCAGGAGGATTCTTACCCCCACAGCCTCGCATTTAACTATTCATGCCTCAGTCTATGGCACTGGGCACAGAAATAGGGTGCTTCTTTTCCACAGCTATTAAAAACTGAATTGAAACTTTCACAAATATGAATCTCAGTGATGGAAATGAGCCATGTGTCTTCACAGTAAAGAGACTGCTTTCTCTTTCAATGTATTTTTAGAAGAAAGGAGTCTATTTTGCACACAAATAGTTGCAGTCTTTCTACTACATTTCTAGTCCTCTTTAAAAATATGTGGTTGCTTTTTGAGGGGAAAAGTAAACAGGGCATCAAGACATGGTCCCAATCCTGAAGTTCTGGGCCCTTCCTTGGGCAAGTCACACCATCTCTGGGGTCTTTCCCTGGGCCCTACTGTCTCTAGGCTAACACCTTCCCACTGTCTAATATTCTATTTTTAATGTATTATAAATCTCTCCAGTTATATGCAAAGGTGGGAGGTTCTACAGAGACTCCAGCATAGACATCACCCAACCAGGTCAGCATCTTGCAGCCCCCTCCACCCCTCTGCCAGCATTCTGCATTCTACCCACCTTGAATCTTCTCAGGAGTGGCTGAGAAGACTAACTCAATCTTCCCATTATCAGGAAAACGGTCATCTAAAAAAGAAATCCTATTTCAACAAATTTGGAGACAAGACAACAAACGAATTTTGTCCTTATATTCCTACCAGGGCAACACCACTCCCAAATCTCCAACAGCACACCAATGACAGAAAGATGTCAGCGTTTTTACGGCTTCTCTAGAATTTTTTTCTTTGTTGGAACAATCATCAGTCTTTCGTGAGACTGGTAATAATTTTGTCAACCGGCTGGTTTATGGTGTGTCGGGGGGCGGGGGGCAGTAGTGGAGAGCAATGAAAGGAACACACAAGGCTCCCGGGGGCCTCCCACTGAGGGCCCATTCTTCCTACTCTCTGTCTGGACCCGGGGAGGGACCTCACCTTTGCTCGCATTGTCCAAATCCTCCTTCGCAAACACAAGTCTGTAGCCCTGAACAGCCCCAGTGTGAAACTGCAGGCGGAAAATGACATCGCGGGTGGCAGAGCGGTACTTCTTATGGTAGCACTTCACCTAGGATAAAAAGGGGTGTGTTTTCCAGGGAGCCCCACCTGCGAGGAAGGCTCCTGTGGGAGTGCACAGGAAGACATCTGAAGAATGAAATTGCGCAGCTTCGTTTTCCTAATTTCATCCAAACACTCCACATTCTACCTTAAAGCCTTTCTGCTCTCGTGAAAGGAGCAGGCAGTCGTTACTTTCTGTACTCTGCTCAACACTTATGTCGTGTGCTGTAACTGAGAGAGAGCGAGAGAGGACAAGAAGGGAGAAGGAACGGAAAGGGGAAAGGCCTGGGAATGTAAATTCCATGGCTAGGCTGTCAAGACGTGCTGAGTGACCAGTTTGAGACCAGTCTCCAGAATCACCAGGGACGTAACTTGGATTCAGGCTGTGGCTCCAAGGCGCGAGGTTTCTGGCAGCAGCTCAGGCCTCTGGGGTGATGGTGTCAATATGCAGGGTAAAAGCACCCCTTCCAGGCACTTGGCAGGGAAGGGTGGGTGGAGGAGGGGCCCTGGCACCATTTCTCACCTTCCCATAGGGGCCCCCCTGCCTGAGGGGTCTGAGAGCAGGGCTGCCCATGAGGAGGGCAGGAAGGCCACGGCAGAGTGGTGTACTGCAGCAGAGAGGGCCCTTCCTCCCTCCTAAGTAGGGCAGAGGCTCCTTTCCAGGGTCCCCAGGGGTTCAAGCCCACAAGCAGCCTGGATTCTGCCCTCAGAAGAGTGGAGGAGGCCATGCCCTGCACTGCGCATGCCCAGGAGGAAGGGAGGCTGGAGGTGCGGGGATCTCACAGGCAGCCATGCTCACAAGACTCCAGTCGGAAAGAGATGGGCTTCAGCTACCTTGTGCCAGGTCAATCAGAAGCAGTCCCAGCAAGTATGGTCCAGACCAATGATTCGGGAGATGCTGTAGGTGACTGTTCTGTGTGTATATTCAGTCACTCACTCACGTCTAACTCCTTGCAACCCCATGGACTGCAGCATGCCAGGCTTCCCTCTCCTTCACTATCTCCCGGAGTTTGCTCAAACTCATGTTCATTGAATCAATGATGGCATTCAATCATCTCATCCTCTGTCCTCCCCTTCTCCTCTTGCCTTCAATCTTTTCCAGCATCAAAGTCTTTCTTTTCCAGTGAGTGGGCTCTTTGCATCAGGTGGCCAAAGTATTGGAGCTTCAGCTTTAGCATCAGTCCCTCCAATGAATATTCACAGTTGATTTCCTTTAGGATTGTCTGGTTTGATCTCCTTGCTGTCCAAGGGACTCTCAAGAGTGTTCCCCAGCACTACAGTTCAAAGGCATCAATTCTTTGGCGCTCAGCCTTCTTTATGGTTCAACTTTCATATCTATACATCACTATGGGAAAAACCATAGCTTTGACTATGCCAAACTAAGCAAACTTTTATTGGCAAAGTGATGTCTCTGTTTTTTAATATGCTGTCTAGGTTTGCCATTGCTTTTTTTCCAAGGAGCAAGTGTCTTTTAATTTCATGGCTGCAGTCACCATCCACAGTGATTTTGAAGTTCAAGAAAATAAAGGCTGTCACTGTTTCCACTATTTCCCCATCTATTTGCCATGAAGTGATGAGACCAGGCCTTCAGTAACCAGAGAACCATCACTCAAGAGAAAAAATAAAGACCCAAGGAGTTTCAGCCCCTTAGGGCAAACCCCAAAGTCGTTTACCTCTGTGCTATCTACAAGGAAACAGTCTGATAAATAAATGAAGAAATGTACACAGACCGTCAGGGGAGCGATTCACGTTGACAAACACAAGCCCCGCATTCACTATGCGGGAGGCGCCAGGTGGCCTGTGCACACTCCTGGTGGGAATCCAGATTCAGGTGTGGCCTCCAGGCCCCTGTCCAGGGCTGGCATATGGAACCAGCCCACGAGAACTCTCCAGAAATGTGACAGCTTCCATTTACTCTCCAGCAGCAAATGGATCTCCGGTCGCCAAGTCCCCTCTCATTTCATCCGGGGTCTCTGGCTCCTCACCAGGGTCCGACGAAAGGCTGTGCCCCCAGCCTTCCTTCCCGAGACGCTGCTTACGCTCTCACCCCTCCGAGGCCCCTGCACCACATTGACTGCTGAGCAGTGGGCCCCATCCCACACATGCTGCAGCAGGACCCCCACGGAGAGGACACGCCCCCACACACCTATCTCTGCTGGATGCTGGACCCACCCTCTCTGTTTGCCTTTCTCCACTGCTACTCCGGAAGTGAGAGGGAAAGGGGGAGAAGACCTGGAGAAAAGGCAAGAGAGTTTCAGGGACATGCCAGTCTGACTCTGAAGTCTTTATCAATACTGAGGGGAAACAAGGCTGTAAGATAACAACAAGGCCTCCCTCCAGAAGCTGACAGCCCCTGACGGAGGTGGCCCCAAGCCAGGGCACAGGGTCACGCCTCTTGGTGGCTCCCCACCCCCAATTTGGCACCAGGTTCTGTGGGCAGGTAGAGCCCCTGGTAGACACAGGGCATCACAGGTGCTGGGTAAAGAAGCATAGACAGCCTAAGGGCAGGGGAGGATGCCCATCAAGCACAGCTCCCTTTAGGGGAACCTTTCTCCTGCTCTGAGTTAAAGGGTTCATCCTGCAGCCAGCTCCTGATGTACACAGCTCATCCCAACCAGAAGCCCCCAGGCCCGACACCACCCTTCCCAGAACCCAAGGTGCTCGATGGTCTCCCCGCCTCTGGTCTCACCATTGCTCATCACAGCAGCTATACACACACACACACACACACACACACACACACACACACACACACCCTCTGGTCTCACCATCGCTCATCACAGCAGCTATACACGCACACGCACACGCACACGCACACAGAAAGTGACTCATCAGACACGAATCCCAGCCCACTCCAGGCACCAGGAGGGGGGAGGCAGAGGTCACCACGTGCCCTGGAGCAGGGGAGGAACAGCAGATGGGTTCACCCTCCCCTCCCCGCCCCCTGGCTGCCCGTTCTCAGTCATCCTGGGGCGCAGACACCTTTCCAGGCCCTGCATGACTAGTGTCTGAAGACTAGTTTTTCACAGGACGAGGGTTCAGGGCGGAAGGAAGAGCAGGGTATCCCACTGCCACAGAGCATCCGCCTTCTGCACACACGTGCCCTGGCTGAGGGGCTTCCCGGGACTCCTGACAAGCGGCTCTGGCAGAGCCCCGAGCCGTCCCCACAGCCTGCCCGCTGCTTCACTATGTTCTCTTCCCACTGCTCACGGCTGCACTCGCCACCCACTCCAGTCCTCCTGGCCACCTCAGGAATGAGCCCAGCTATCTCCTGAAGGCGCAGAAACCCACAGGCGCCCCTCTCGCATGGGGACCCACAGCTCCAACCAGAGAGGAGATGGACCCACCTCCACCCAGTGGAGCCCCACCTCCGGCACCCCCCGCAGAGTCAGTAACGATTCATCATCCAAGCCAATAAATGTTAGCAGTGTCAGTGACGAGACCAGAATCACACTCTTAACACTCCATGGAAAGAATCCGCAGCATTTTGCTTGACAGAAGTGCCCCAATGCTTCTTTTAGGGTACAAAGTATCAGTAGCATTTTATAAAGATTAGAGTGATGAAGGTTGTAATACCCCCTTCATCCCTTCAGCGTTAGCAGTTTTATTTACCTATGTCTCCCTAGCGAGTTTCTAAGAACACATCAATCCCCTGCCTTCAGATTTTAGAATATCTGCACTAGAAACGATTTCTCTCCACTTTGCTGGTGGGCCTGGTGGCTGTTTACACAGGCCTCGAGGAGCCACAACCACACACCCTTAAAGGTTTAGCAAGCCTAGTGGCTGCCGTCCTAAGTCACAGCACCTACATCATCCAGGGCCAATACTAACCATGATTTCACTTGGAGGAAAAAATGATTTCAGAGGGTGGCAAGTCTATAACTCACTCCCTAAACCATTAGGAGGGCAGCAGGAAAGCTGCGAATAGAAAATACAAGATCTACTGAGGGCTTCCCTGGCGGCTCAGCAGTCAAGATCTGTCTGCAATGGAGGAGACATGGGTTCAGTCCCTGGGTGAGGGAAATCCTCTGAAGGAGGGCACGTCGATCCACTCCAGTGTTCTTGCCTGGAGAATCCCAGGGACAGAGGAGCCTGGCGGGCTACAATCCATAGGGTCGCAAAGAGTCAGGCAACTGAAACAACTGGGCACGCATACACAGATCCACTGGGCTGAGATACAGAATGGATTGGGCCCGACCCAGGTCTAGGAGACCCACGGCAGAGGGAGAAGGATGCATGCACAGCAAGTCACAGGGCGGTCACAGACATCCCATGACGACGCCCAGCAGGAGCAGATCCAGAGGGGCTGGGGGTGCGTTCATTTTCTCTCTTCTTACTTAAGTGCCCTCAGCAAGAAACAATGAACCAAGGTGTTGTTTGTTTGTGACAGCTCCTTGAGAAGGGTCCCTTCTGTTTAGAAGTCAGGTTGCTGGAGCCAGGCAACGGAGCCCCACAACCATGAGGACAAAACCTAAGTGGCCATGGGGTTGCACAAGCAGGGGCAGCAAGACGAGGCATGTGGATGGGAAAGTGTTTACAAGCCCATTGGGGCCCTGGACCACGGCCAGCTCTTGACAGGGCTGCAGCCCACGTGAATTCCTTAGCGAGGTTACATAACAACACGGCTGTGCTTGCAAACGCTCTGCCCTCCCACTTTACAGAAGTGTGTTTACTGAATACCTGAGGCTCTGCCCTTTAGGAGACGGCGTCCGAACCTCAGTACAAGCACATCGCAAAGATGGGCAGGTCAGGTGTGCAATGGGAGGGTGTGTGGGGACAGGCCAGCCATGTTTAGGTGAAGCTGGACGATGGGTGGGTGTCACCCTGGCTTCAGCAGTAACGGCCCCCTCAACAGCCCGCAAGTCAAAGGAATGATAGAGTCCACTCCACTTTCCCCCACAGCATTCCCAACCCAAAGAGATCACAAGGCCTTACTTCTTGTAAACCTGACCACTATAACCTTTGCTAACCTGTCTCAACAGAGAATCAATCCCTCATGAGGAAAGAGGCAGGTTTATCTGTGCACGGGGCTGACATTTACCAAAATCAAAGCGGGAAAAAAAAGACAAAAGACAGCATGCTGTCTCAAACGATGGTGACCATGGTGTCACCTTGGGACACCTTCCCTGGGAGCTCCCCTTCCACCTTCCGGAGCAGAGGCAGGCTCTGCAGACGCCAGACAGCCCGGCCGAACCCTCTGCAGCTGTGGGTGGGAAACCCATAAAAGCACTCTCTGCAACGCAGGATTCGGTCCAACTCGTGACGGTTGCCAAATTCTTGATGAGAAATGAAAATGCCTACATACTTGAACTTTAACACAGAAAGGCCCTGACATATTCTCCATGTCCTCCTTTCTCCACTGAAGGCAGGCCCGTGAATGCGCAGCGGTGCACATCAAGCGGTAACTGACTACAACTGAAGGACAGGACAAACTGAAATGAGCAGTTCTCCCACAGTTAGGCTGAGACTGTGTACTTCTCCTGCCTCAGAGACGCGGGAAACCAGAGCTGATCTGCACAGTAGGAGGGGAGACGGCTCCCCGTTCTCCAGATGCTCAGCCAACACCATGGAATGTTCTGCCACTGTCTACTTCCCTGTGCTGAGCCCTGAGGTCATTTTCAGGTTGAACCAACAGTCCTGGGATTTGGAGGAGCAGCATGTACAGATCACGCAATGCAGGGTGTCCCCCAGAGATTATGTTGAGTGTGGGGATACTGGGGGCTGACCCTCCAGGCCGGCCGGTGCTGTCAGCACCCCTTGAGAGTCTCTCCTCCTCAGACACATGGTAATCATGAGGGCCTTCAACTCCTGCCTCTATGCATGTGTGAACACACCAAATTCTCCTGGCACGAGAGTGATCACCAGTGCATCTCATTCAACATTCGCAACCACCATGTTACCTGGTTCAGGACATATGCTATGGGGAATGAATGAGGGGATGAGTGAACACTGGTGACAAGTCGTAGCCAAGGGTGCTGGATAACCCATGGTACCTGACTCCACTCTTAACCTTATTTAGTTCAGTTCAGTTCAACTGAGCCACTCAGTCACGTCTGACTCTTTGCAACCCCTCGGACTACAGCATGCCAGGCTTCGCTGTCCATCACCAACTTCTGGAGCTTGCTCAAACTCATGTCCATTGAGTCAGTGATGCCATCCAACTATCTCATCCTCTGTCCTCCCCTTCTCCTCCTGCCCTCAATCTTTCCCAGCATCAGGGTTTTTTCAAATGAGTCAGTTCTTCGCATCAGGTGGCCAAAGCATTGGAATTTCATCTTTAGCGTCAGTCCTTCCAATGAATATTCAGGACTGACTGGCTGGATCTCCTTGCAGTCCAAGGGATTCTCAAGAGTCTTCTCCAACACCATAGTTCAAAAACATCAATTCTTCGGCGTTCAGCTTTCTTTATAGTCCAACTTTCACATCCATACATGACTACTGGAAAAACCATGGCTCTGGCTAGACAGACCTTTGACTAGACGGTTTATTCTCGAATAGGTTTACTCAATGGACACAGATATTATGGGCTGAATTCTGTGACCCCAAGATTCACCTGTTGAAGTATTAAAGGTGGTGAGGGTAGTCAGGTTATACAGGTAAGCCCTAATTCAATTTGACTGGGGTCCCTTTTTTTTTTTTTAATTTTAATTTTTNATAGGTTTACTCAATGGACACAGATATTATGGGCTGAATTCTGTGACCCCAAGATTCACCTGTTGAAGTATTAAAGGTGGTGAGGGTAGTCAGGTTATACAGGTAAGCCCTAATTCAATTTGACTGGGGTCCCTTTTTTTTTTTTTAATTTTAATTTTTACTTTATTTTGCTTTACAATACTGTATTCATTTTGCCATACATTGACATGAATCAGCCACGGGTGTACATGAATTCCCAATCCTGAACCCCCCTCCCAACTGGGGTCCTTTTAAGAAGAGACCAGGACCCAGACACACGCAGAGGGAAGATAACGTGAGGGCCTGGGGAGAAGAGAGCCATCTGCACGCCAAGGAGAGAGACCTCTGGAGAAATCAGCTGCTGACACCTCCATCTCTGCCTTTCAGCCTCCAGCACTGTGAGGGAATTCATGTCTGATGTTTGAGCCCCCAGTCTGTGGCACTTTGTCATGACAGCCCTAGGACACTAATACAAGAGGCTAGAGCCACTGTGAGGCTTCATAGAGATCAACAACTAAACTAAACCCCCTGGGTAATCATTTCTACAAATGAAGCAAGGAAAAATTACCCTGTGGGATGGAAAATTACCCACTTCCAGCTGTAACCCATATCACCCTTCCCCCGTCTGATAATGCTGCAAAAAATAAGTGCAGAGTGTACAAAAATGAACTGTAAACACAGGAAGTATAAATCAAATAATAATTCAATCCAAAAATACTCCATGTTAAGAATGGACAGAGGTGCAGGAAGGAGCTGGTTTTATCAAGTTAAGCATTTCCTGTGATGAGATCTGGGAGATCCTACTTGTCCCCACCGCCAGTGGAAACAAAACTTCATGGAAAGGCTGCCTTCAAGGCAGGAAACACTCCCCTCAAGAGACCCCCAGGCAACAGAACACCTGAATGCCAGACCTTAGCTTCCTGCAGCATCACTCAAGCTCATCCAGCCGGGCTGTCCCCTCCCACAAGCAGCAGCCTTCAGGGCATGCTAGAGCATGAGCTTGCCCAAGGACTCCCAGCTTTGGGGCGGGCTCTAGGCAATAAGGTGGGGACAATGGCACTCTGGGCTCACAGCCAGGGTGAGCTGCCACCCCTGAGACTGCACAGTGACTGGCTCCAGAGAGGCTGGGACAAGTCAACCACCCACCTCAAGGGCTCGGCATCCATCTATGAGAGATCATCACATGTGGCCTAAGCGAGGCACAGCCATGTGTCCAATGTGGATGACATGGGTGGGCGGCAGCCGCAAGACCTGCAGAAAAGGGCCGTGGGGCCGTGTGCAGAATAAGACCGATAATCCAGCATCTGTGGGGCTAAGTGATCGAAAAGCAGTAAACCAAGGGGCTCCTGGCCACCTACAGGAGCCTGGACCCTCTCTTGCCACTGTTGGGGGGGATGCTGGGCCCAGGCAGTGGAACACCGTGCTCAGGTGGGGTCATGCTGTGAGGCGCGGGGCTCAGGGATAAGCAGTCCTAGGATTTGGCACCTATCTAGGTAAAGGAGCTGCATGACTGATGAGGTGTGGGGCAAGGAGACACTGAGAGGAAGCTCCGATTTGGGGTCTGGGGAACAGGGGGGGATGGTCCTAGGAAGCATCAAATGGATTGCCAGGGGGCTGGACCCAAGACAGAAGCAAGTAAGAGGCAGCCTGGACCCCTCAGAGCAGTTGCTCCTGCCAGAAGGAGCGACACTTGCGAAAAGGAGGCCGCCCAGAGGACAGTAGACCGGCCAGGAGCCGTGGACCACCCGGAGAGGAGGGGCTGCAGGTGGAGCTGAGGGAAGAGGAGGCCCCATGAAGAGCAAGCAGCCACATGATGGCGAACACCAGGGAGATGGCCACTGGGGGGTGGGGGAGGGAGGAGAGCAGACGGCAGGGGCCGCTAAGTGTGACCTGTCCTTTCCTAAAACCCAGACTAGAAAGCGGGCAGCAGAGGCAGCGTGCTCACAGGAATGAGGCGTCTGACCCAGTGGAGAGGCGCCAGGTCTTCCTCCCCAGCTCCTCTGAGCTGAGCCCACATTCTCTGAGGACCATGCCAGGCTTCCTGCCATTCCTCCCACTCGGGCCGGTGCTGCACCAACTTCTGTTCTCCCGCGACTGAGGGGGAGGTCCCCCTCCCCTTGAAGACCCTGTGTGTGCAGGCCATGAGCTCTGAGCACCGTAAAAGGAAGGCTCCAGTTTGACGGCTGTAAACTGACCATGCCTAGCCACACCACTGGCCACCCTATATCCCCACCCAGACCTCGCTTGGGCCCAGAGGTCTCAGGCAGGTGCTCCCCAAACCCTCGCTGGCCCAACACCTTCACCTACAGCTGGTGCTTCAGAAGGCCCCATTGGGCACTGAGCAGACTCATCAGTGTGCACTGGAAATGAAACTTCTTGGGAAGGGCCTAATAATCACACTTTTGGACTTCTTGCAAAGAGGCAGCAAAGGCACAGGGAAGGGCAAGTCGGCGAGTCCCCGAAGCCACTGGATGGAAGCCACTTACCAATGTACCTGAACAGAGCCATGGGCCAAGCGCACGCGGCGACAGGCACCTCTCATGTGGCCGTGTGTGTGCCCCAGGCACCACCTTTCATCTGAAGACAGTGCAAGAGACAGTGTCCCAAACTCACAGGCAGGAGCCTTCCTGCTGCGGCTTCAACAAGTGTGCCGCGTGCCCAGAGATGGCTCCTGGCACCATACCTGCGCGAGCTCACGGGAACCAAGTCCAAGCACGTCTGCCACCACCTCCTTCACCCACCTGCTCCCCTTTCTCGCCCTGCCCATTCCCAGACCTGCCTCCCAGATACCAAGGGCCAAACCACAACCTCCCACCCAGGTCCCCTCAGAAAGACCCCACCCGCCTGCTCAGACTACATTCCAGCACGTGATGTTTTCTCAGACACTTTGCTCCGGGGTGGCGGGCTGGCTGCAGGGCCCTCGTTGCCCTAGGACAGCGGGGAGACTCGTGGGGGTGAGGTCTGCTGGGGAGGGGGTCTTCCAGGAGTGCAGGTGGTGGCCCACCAGCGGGCGCTCGATTATACTGTGAAGCCTTCACACCCTGCCAGCTGCCCTAGTTCAATCTCATCCCCATGAAGCCCACTTACGGGCCTCAGGCAGCAGAAGGGGGTGCAAGCTTGGATAAGGACCCATCTGAGGCCACCCAGCCCACTAAGCTGTAGATCTGGTGGGAGCCCAGGCATGGGACTCTAGGCCCTTCCTCTGTTTGATGCCCTGGGCTGTATCGATCTGCTCATACAGAGCTGCAGGGCTTCCTTCCTTCCGCTGGAGACCAGGCATGTTCTCCTCCCATCCTCGCTTCTACTCTAAGCCAAGCGTCCTAAAAGGCTTACCCTTAGGAGGTGATTCAGTGCATTTTCAGGACACACAAAAGAGCACAATCTGGCCTCAATCTCCCAAGAAAATGAACTTCCACAAGGGTGTCCTCAAGGCCTAGGGACTGCTGCACCCCCAAGCCAGGGCCTCACACCCAACTCGGAGGGCACTTCCACCTGCACCTCCGGTCAGCTGGCCTCAGCCGTCAGGACCCACTCTGCGGCACTGCTGGATCCACTCCTGATATCCATTCGCCCAACCAGGCCCCTCCAGGGCAAAGATGTCCCTCTGTCCCGCCCTTCCTTCCTGTGCTAGGGCCCAGCTCGGGAAGCTCAGAATGCTCAAAAGAGGATCGCTGGACCAATGAACTGATGGTGCCAAGGGAAGCGGGGAGGCAAGAGACAGTGGGAGGGAGAGGAGGAGAAAGACGGAAAGACGGAGGAAGGAAGGAGGTGGGAGGAAGAGTAGAAAGAAGGGGCAGATTCAGTGAAGCCCCCACCAGCTTCTAGACTGGTTGCCTGCAGCCAGCAGCCCACATCAGGTGCTCTTTCTGGGAGGAGGAGCCCCACAACCAGGCATGCGAAAACTAATGAGAATCCTATGGGCTTCCCAGGCAGTGCAGTGTTAAAGAAGTCACCTGCCAATGCAGGAGACACAAGAGACTGATCTCCTGGGTCGGGAAGATCCCCTAGAGGAGGGCACGGCAACCCACTCCAGTATTCTTGCCTGGAAAGTTTCATGGAGAGAGGAGCCTGGCAGGCTAGAGTCCAGGGGGTCACAAAGAATTGGACACAACTGAGCGACTGAGTGCACACACACGTGCACACACGCACACACACACACACGCACACACGCACACGCACACACACACACACACACACACGCACAATGAGAATCCTAGAAAACTCTGAANAAGCCAAGCGTCCTAAAAGGCTTACCCTTAGGAGGTGATTCAGTGCATTTTCAGGACACACAAAAGAGCACAATCTGGCCTCAATCTCCCAAGAAAATGAACTTCCACAAGGGTGTCCTCAAGGCCTAGGGACTGCTGCACCCCCAAGCCAGGGCCTCACACCCAACTCGGAGGGCACTTCCACCTGCACCTCCGGTCAGCTGGCCTCAGCCGTCAGGACCCACTCTGCGGCACTGCTGGATCCACTCCTGATATCCATTCGCCCAACCAGGCCCCTCCAGGGCAAAGATGTCCCTCTGTCCCGCCCTTCCTTCCTGTGCTAGGGCCCAGCTCGGGAAGCTCAGAATGCTCAAAAGAGGATCGCTGGACCAATGAACTGATGGTGCCAAGGGAAGCGGGGAGGCAAGAGACAGTGGGAGGGAGAGGAGGAGAAAGACGGAAAGACGGAGGAAGGAAGGAGGTGGGAGGAAGAGTAGAAAGAAGGGGCAGATTCAGTGAAGCCCCCACCAGCTTCTAGACTGGTTGCCTGCAGCCAGCAGCCCACATCAGGTGCTCTTTCTGGGAGGAGGAGCCCCACAACCAGGCATGCGAAAACTAATGAGAATCCTATGGGCTTCCCAGGCAGTGCAGTGTTAAAGAAGTCACCTGCCAATGCAGGAGACACAAGAGACTGATCTCCTGGGTCGGGAAGATCCCCTAGAGGAGGGCACGGCAACCCACTCCAGTATTCTTGCCTGGAAAGTTTCATGGAGAGAGGAGCCTGGCAGGCTAGAGTCCAGGGGGTCACAAAGAATTGGACACAACTGAGCGACTGAGTGCACACACACGTGCACACACGCACACACACACACACGCACACACGCACACGCACACACACACACACACACACACGCACAATGAGAATCCTAGAAAACTCTGAAGGAATGATGCTAAAGCTGAAACTCCAGTACTTTGGCCACCTCATGCGAAGAGCTGACTCACTGGAAAAGACTCTGAGGCTGGGAGGGATTGGGGGCAGGAGGAGAAAGAGACGACAGAGGGTGAGATGGCTGGATGGCATCAGGGACTCGATGGACGTGAGTTTGGGTGAACTCCGGGAGTTGGTGATGGACAGGGAGGCCTGGCGTGCTGCAATTCATGGGGTTGCAAAGAGTTGGACATGACTGAGCAACTGAACTGAACTGAACTGAGCCACTTAAATAAAAAGTCAGTTTGTAAACTATCTTATCTTCTTGTCATAGGGTTTCCTCCTAGGCCTCAAATAGATTATAGGAGAGCTAGTCTATTCATGTGGGAGGCACGCATGTGCCTCAGAGTTGTTCATTATTTCAGACAATTGTCTCTTAAATTATTTTAGATGTATGCATTTTTTAAATACTCAAGATAGATAAAAGGCGAAGATAGGAAAGCTAGTCTCCCCCAAGAAGCAGCAGACCCAAGAATCAAAACTACCTGGAGAAATCACTGTTTCACTCATAAGCCAAGCTGCAAGATGCCAGCTGTATCTCCCACTTAGACACTAACAATGAATATTTTACGTCTGCACTTGCCCCTGGAAGGCCTAGTCATTTTAAGACTGCACATTATGCTCGGGGAACTGGAAGCCTGGGAAGAGCAGCAGTTGAGTTAGGACTTTAATTTCAAGGGTGCACATAGCAAGTGGCTCTAACAATTTGTTCTGTTCCTTTTGTTAAAACAGGTTTACTCAGAAAATCAACCGATTTCCTTAAGGTAAAGGCTACTTTCCATTCTTCTTCCAGGTTTTCGGGGGGCGGGGTCTGATGTTATTGCTTCAAGATGAGCTTGTTTTTCCCTTTCCAGTGATTCCTGGGAGAGCAGGGGCAAGGCCATGACACTCACCATGATGTCCCCTTTCAGGAGCTGGGCCGGCTCGATGGCGATGTAGATCCTGCTTTGGTTTTCTGGGCCAACGTTGCTTTGGAATAAAGAAGAAGGCACATCATTACGTGATTTCATGATTTAGTGGAAAGAACACCTTCTGAGAAAAGGAACCCTACAATTGAAATTAGACAAAATATCCTGCTTAGCCCAGGCATCTCAATTCCTTAGACTCTCTCCTATGAAAATGAGTCTGAAAGGTATAAAAAAGCAACAGGGCCAGGCAGGGTCCTGAGAGCAATGTCAGTGCCAGTGGTCGCAGGCCCACCCCAGGCCCAGGCACGGCAGGGCACGCAGCATGGAGTACTGGGGTTCTGCCGGCACAGCCTCTGTGGTTATCAGAGGGCGACATGATCCAAGTGTCGCCGATGCCAGGGTCCAACATGAGTCCAGACATATGAAAACAGTTCGTTTTGAGTGATGCCAACACATTTTTTTCCTTTATTCATTTCCATTAATGTGTATAAAATGCTAATCGAAACTCCCAAAAAAGCAAATCAAATAAGTCTAGAATTAGTACATATTCTGGAAACATCTGCCTGCCCTTTATCTAAACTGCCAAGGGGAGAGAAAGGCAAAACACTATGGCCCTGTCGCAGGCTCCGACATGATTGCTTCCACGCAGTGCGGGACCCTCTCCCGCCCCCGGGTCCCTGTGTCCCTGTGTCTTTGCACAGCCAGCTGGGTGACCATGGCGGACACCAGCCAGGCAGGGTGATGGGGTACCCGCCCAGGGCTCCCCTTCTGTCCTCTCCTCTGGGCTCCCCAGGCGTCACGCCTCCCACACCTCCCAAGGGAGAAGCAGGCTGGAGCAGGCCCCCCCCCTGGCTCTCCCACAGTCCCAGGAGAGTAGCCGCACTTACTAGATCCCCGACGTGTACACGGGCTGCATGGCCTGGTAGAGCTTGAGAAAGGGCCGGCACACTGAAACACAGGCAGAGTCGGCTATAAACACATGGCACTGGGGGCCAGTGCCAGGAGGCATATCTCCAGACCCCACCCTGTGGGAGACACTCACCTCCACCCGAGTCAAAGTTGGGGGTTCCGTGCAGGATGACAAAATGCAGGAACAGGGGCGAGGCATTCATCTTCACTGTTCCTGACAGGAGCCCACTGAGAAACTGCACATACCTGCAAAGGGCAGCAGCTTAGAGCTCCCCCGACAGCTCGGAGCGCAGGTGGGGTCGGAGGGAAAGGAGGAAACACACCTACTTTTTCGGGAGTTTCGGGAGAGGACCCATCTTAATTGCTCACAGCAAGGAGGGGTGTCTGCATGCCAGGGCTTGGCCCATGCCCTGCAGAGCACGGCTAAGCCCACAACCCCATCGAGAGTCTCCGGGCCCCCCACACGGATGTGGCCAGTGATCTGGAAGCACAAGCAAGGGTGCCTCCTGGACACGAACCCCCACACAGGGCGCCTCCTGCTCTGCGCCCCAAGTGCGGGTGGTATCACCTCTGTCCATGGAACCCAGAGCCGGGCAGGGCTAGGCCACGGGACTGTCACAGTCCCCCACTCAGAATGGGAAAGCAAAAGGCCTGCAGCCACGTGAGCATGCTCTCTGAACCAAACTACACATCAAGGCCACTCAGTCTAGCTTTCAGTCCCACCCACCGCGCTCTCTGCTCACACCAGGAAACCTACAGAAGGCTGGAGTCCACACGGCGAGCCCACAGGAAGCCTGCCTTCTGTCTCCTCTGTGCCCTTCCTCCTCACCGCCCATCTCAGCAGTGGGATGAGCCTGTCTGCGGTGAACTGGGAGACCTGTCTTCTCTCTCAATACCATGCACAGCCTTGTGTGCCATGCTGACGCCCGCACCCTGCATGGGTGCTTGACAGTCTAGGGAGACGATTCCACCCAAGAAGTGCTTCCTCACTGGTTTCTCCCAAGGCACAAGGTGGTAGGGCACACCTACCCAAGAGGGCACAGACCCACCAACCTCGCAGATGCTGCCCGGCCTCAGCCCCTCTCTCTATCCGTTGTGTGTGATTCCTGAGCAAACGCAAACCCCACAACATCCAACATCTCTGTACATCTCAGACGCCAGCACAGAGCCACGCAGGCGCAGGAAGAAAGCAATCACTGAATCACCAGGCTGTGTGGCCAGCACCATTTCCTCCATACCCTCCAGCCAGCTCACTCTAGTCCACTCCCCACAGAGCAGGGACATCCCCCACATAAACACCCTAGGACCGAATGCTACTCAGGCTCGGCCCACTTAGGTTAAACACATTCTGGTTTCTCTGACTTATATCACTGAGAATAATGACCTCAACGTCCATCCACGTTGTTGCAGATGGTAGAATTTCATTATATTTTGTGGCGGAGTAACACTCCATCATACATTTTTACCACATACTCTTTATTCATTCACCCATTGAGGGATATCTAAATCGTTTCCACATCTTGGCTATTGTGAATAAAAAACATGGGAGTGAAGAGATCTCTTCGAGAGCCTATCTTCATTTCCTTCAGAAATGGATCCAGAAGTGAAATTGCTGAATCATGCGGTAGTTCTATTTTTAATTTTTTGAGCAACCTCCACACTCTTTTCAGCAGGGGCTGCACCAGTTTACATTTTCACCAACAATGCACAAAGGCTCCCTTTTCTCCACATTCTTGTAAACACTTGCTTTTTCTTGTCTTTTGACCACTGCCTTTTCTAACAAGGGTGAGGTAATATCTCCCTATGGTATAACAGCACTCATATATGGAATCTAAAAAAGCCACACATAAAAAAAACAGTAAAATGGTGGTTACCAGGGGTTGGGGCTTTGGGGACAGAACAGAATTTTTAAAGGGTACAAGCTTACAATGAGCAGTAAATACGTCCTAGAAATATAATGCATAGGATGGTAAGTACTTCCCCAGTGCTTAGGCATAAAGAATCCGCCTGCAACGCAGGAGACACAAGAGATGCAGGCTCCCTGGAGGAGGCCATGGCAACTCACTCCAGTATTCTTGCCTGGAGAATCCCATGGACAGAGGAGCCTGGTGAGCCACAGTCCATGGGGTCACAAAAGAGTTGGACACGACTGAAGTGACAGAACACCAGCATGAGCACAGTAAATAAAGACACTGTATATTATATTTGACAAATATATTTGTACATTTGTATAATATACTTGTATATATATATAAATACCAGCATGAGCATAATAAATATAGACACTGTATATTATATTTGATAAATATATTTGTACATTTGTATAATATACTTGTGTGTGTGTATATATATATATATATATATAAACACCAGCATGAGCATAGTAAATATAGACACTGTATATTATATTTATCAAATGTATTTATATACTTATCAAATATATTTGATAAATATATTTGTATATTATATTTGTATAATATATATTTTACACATTTATATATAAATGTATATTTATANGACTTAAGTATCAAAGAATGCTGCGATGTTGGGGAACTTTTCCAGCTATGAGAAACACCTAGGAATCCAGTCTTGCTTTCTGCACGCCCGGACTTCTGGCTTCTCTTCCTCTACCTCAGGGGACACAGGAACAGCCCTCACCCAGGACTTCAGGGCTGTCTCTTCTTTCCCGAACTCTCAGGAGATATTTGCTGTCCCAGAGAAAGAGCCTGTCATTCTCCCCGCTAAACAAACCCAAAGTAATGGGACTTGCTCCCAACTCCTTCACGGAAGGAAAGGAAAAGGGGAGAAGAAAACGAAGTCAGAAAATTTCATCATTTAAGTCATGACTTCCATGATGCTGTTGATAACTAAGGCTGTAGGAGGTTTTTCTTTAATTACTTGTCAAAGTGAAAGGGCCTCCAAGGTCACGGGTGCCTCTCTGAAGCAGAAGGTTCATCGTCCCCACAGGAGGCCACCTGGGGGTGACCTCAAGCTGCTCTTGAGGCTTGCTCAAGGCAAAAGGTGCAGGGAGAGATAAGTGCTCTTGCCTGAGGAATTCTGCTGGAAGCACGCAATCTCCAACAGCCACTGCTGGCCGAGCTGCTCCAGGTCAACTGCTCAGTGGGTTTTAGGAGTGAGGCACAAAGTGACAGAGAATCCGCCACCCATCAAATGGGCTCCAGCCTCTCCAGCTCATAAACCCATTATTTATTTTTAATTGAAGGATAATTGTTTTACAGAATTTTGTTTTCTGTCAAGCATCAACATGAATCAGCCATAAGTGTACCCATGTCCCCTCCCTCCCGAACCTCCCGCCTATCTCCCTCCCCATCCTGCCCTTCTAGGTTGTCACAGAGCCCCTGTTTGAGTTCCCTAAGTCATACAGCAAGTTCCCACTGGCTATCTATTTTACACATGGTGTTGTAAGTTTCCATGGTACTCTCACCATACATTTCACCTTCTCCCTCCTCCCTCCCCCCAATCCATGAGTCTGTTCTCTAATTAATTAATCCACGCCCATTCCAAGATTGCTTTTGGAAGGGTTCAGTTCTAAAATAGCCTGAAGAGCTCCCCCTCGGGCTTTGGGACCACAGTGATGGTCCCACCATCACTGAATCTGTCCCCACTTGAGCGGTCATCGCACATCCTCCGGGTCTCAAATATTCCTCCAGACGTACCTATTCTTTCACTCAGTCATGAACCCGCTCCGTTACAAGGTGGCGAGCATCTTCTGAGGCAGGTGCTGTCAGGATAAGATCCCCTATTCTCAGGGAGTGGGAAGATCAGCCTCGAAATGCTAGGTTTAACCCACGCCAGCCTCATCAATGCCAATATTACAGCTTTTGCTGTGTAATCATGCAGGAGAACCACGGGCAAGTTACAGTGGGAAGATACTTCCCTTTCTCCACACTCCTTCAACGGTATTAAAAAGCTGCAGCAGAAACATCGCGTGATATCCCTTATATCAATATGTGGAATCTGAAAAGGCTTGATACAAATGAACTTATTTATACAACAGAAGCAGATTCACAGACTTAGAGAACGAACTTACAGGTTGCCAGAGGAGGGGGAGGGAGGATAGGGGAAGGGATAGTTAGGGAGCTTGGAATGGACAGGTGCACACTGCTTATTTAAAATGGATAACCAACAAGGAACTATGGTACAGCACAGGGAACTCTGCTCAATGTTATGTGGCAGCCTGGGATGGGAGGGGAATTTGGGGGAGAATGGATACATGCATATGTACGGATGAGTCCCTTTGCTGTCTACCTGAAACCATCATAACATTGTTAAATTAGCTATGCTGTGCTGTGCTTAGGCATTCCGTTGTGTCCAACTCTTTGTGACTCCATGAACTGTAGCCCACCAGGCTTTTCTGTCCGTGGAGATTCTCTGCTGCTGCTGCTGCTGCTAAGTCACTTCAGTCGTGTCCGACTCTGTGCGACCCCATAGACGGCAGCCCACCAGGCTCCCCTGTCCCTGGCATTCTCCAGGCAAGAACACTGGAGTGGGTTGCCATTTCCTTCTCCAATACATGAAAGTGAAAAGTCAAAGTGAAGTCGTTCAGTCGTGTCCGACTCTTAGCAACCCCATGGACTGCAGCCTACCAGGCTCCTCTGTCCATGGGATTTTCCAGGCAAGAGTACTGGAGTGGGGTGCCATTGCCTTCTCCAATACTCTAATACATAATAATTCTTTTTAAGCTGCAGTAAGTAATAAGAATAAAAAGAAGAAAGTAAGGCAAATATCCTTCCCTGGTGTGTGCTGAGTTTTGAGGTGGGTCACCCCCTGTCTTCCCTCATATCTCACATAGGGGCTTACATGAATGTAACCATTCTGGAAACTGCTCAACCAAGAAATGACACTTAATGGCTCAAAACAGATCAAAGGGCTGTTTAGCTGTAATACTAATGAAATGCTGGTTCTTCCAAGGCAACTCACATGCCTGTGGAGCCTCTGCTCAGAGCAGGGCACAGCCAGGCTCCAACCCACCATCTCACACCCACAGCACATTCTGGTCCACAAACAGACCTGCCATGGGGAACAGCCAGGACGAAGCAGGCAGTGCCTCTGGTGACCCTGGAAATCCCTTTCCCAAGTGGAAATATCTCAAATCGGCTCTGGACAAAAATCCCCTGTGCCCCTGCCCCCTGGATGGCAATGAAGCTTTCAGTCCTCCCAAGTCCACTGGCCTAGCCCGCTGGCCCTGGAGGGAAGAGATGCGAGGGGCAGGAAAACCATCTTGGCGATAGCCTTGGCAATTCTTGAGCAAATCCCCTGCCATTTGCTTTGAAGTAAAAACAGTGCTCTTGGCGCCATGTCCCCATCTGCAGAGGCAGTAGGTCTGGAAGACAAGTGGCTGAGGCCCCTCTCAGGCCACGCACCTGACCCTCCTCCGATTCTTCTCTACCCGAGCCTGGCGACAGCATGGATTCACCTAAGGGCCAGAAGCCAAAGTAAGGCTGCTCCCCAGGGTCCCGCCGCAGCATGTGCCAGGGGCCATGCCGAGCAGCAGGAGACACGGAGACATGGGCCGAGGAGACCAAGGAGAAGGACTCCTGGGCCTCTGAAGCTGGCCGACTAGGAACCTGAGTGTGTTTACAGCTTTGTTGGTGATAAGCTGCTTTCACTGGCTTCTACCACCCACAGCCCCTCTGTTTACAGGGGCCATGCCAGAGACCACTTGGCCTGCAAAGCCCAGCACATCCACCATCCAGGCCCTTACAGACACAGTTCACAGACCCCTGGTCAGGAGAAAGAAACCAGTTCCAACACAGTAACAGCATCAATACCAGCTGGGAGCGCAGGAGACTTGATAGCCGAGCGTACAGGGAGGGAGCCCTGAGACCACACTGGAGTCAGCCAGGGTGAGGGGCTCCCTGCATCCCCACGTAGGATAGCTCGTCACTCACCACTGGACACCAACAATCCCCACCTCCTAATCACAGCTGGTCAGAGGGGGTGTATCTTCCGTCCCTATATTTTTTAAGATCTCATTCCACCTTTCCCTCTGGCTATGGGACAGATACATACCGTTTCTGGGATGGCTGCATTAAAGCTGCAAGTTTATCATCATAAAACTTCTTCATTGCGAATCTGTCAAGGGCCTGGTCAGCACTAGGGAAGCAGAGACAGAGAGTTAACTCCATGGCGATGGAGGGGCGGGAGGTGGGGTGTAACAAGGGACAGGCCCTGAGGTTGTTCTGAGTAGCTAGCACTCACTAAGAGCTCCATTTTGCTACATTCCCTCCTCGGGCACACCCACTTTAGCATCTCTTCTCAGGCCGCATCTCCTCCAGGAAGATGTTCCAGGCCGAGTGGAAGCCAGGCCTGCAGGGGAAGCCAGGCCTGAAGTGCCCCGTTTGAAGCAGCAGCATCTGATCCTAGCATGTGGCACAGAATAACCACAGGATGCTATCCTGACAGGATAACCACCCATCTGCCATTGCTCGCAGCTGGGCACAGGCCTGGTGTTCTAACTACCTAAACAACCATCTAAAATAACAGCTTTGTCTAAATAAGGGCCTGGTTGGTGGGGCTGCAGAAAAACAAGGGTCTCTTAAGCCCTGCATGTTTAACATACAGGATGCACGTGTTTTTTAGAGTGGAAAGTATAATTGCATATTCACCTATACATTTTTAAGTGTTCCTTTTTCTGGAATTCACTTGTTTTATTAAATGCTGACAACGCATTTTGGTCATTGTTTATGTTCAGGGTTAGTAACTCAGTCATGTTCAATTCTTTGCGACCCATGGATTGTAGCCCACCAGGGTCCTCTCTCCGTGGGATTCTCCAGGTAAGAATACTGGAGTGGGTAGCCATTCCCTTCTCCAGGAGCTCTTCCTACCCCAGAGACTAAACCTGGGTCTCCTGCATTGCAGGCAGATCCTTTACCATCTGAGCCACCAGGGAAGCTTGTTAACATCGGTGCCCGTATTCATAATATTAGCACTGACTCTGTCTTTATGAACTCTTATCTTCCTCGTGCTGGCACCAGAACGTTTTTCTTCCTTCACTTTGTGACTCGGAAGTGTCTACTGTGATCTGGACACACTGTGTGACAAAGGCCTTCAAAAGTCCCTATGATTACACTACTTGTGGGAATACTATCTAAGGGGAAAAGGGAAACAGTAGAAATGATCAAAGATGTAATGATGAGAATCTGTTATCAGGGCATACTTCAGTGTACAAAGTCATTAGAAAGAAGCAACTGAAATTCTAAAGAAAAACTGCAAACAATCTGGATAGGCAATACTGGTAAATGCCTAAATACAGAATATTCTATTCATCAAGTAGCAAACTATGCAGCCACCAGTTAGGAAAGTGCCAATTCAGAAAACCGTGTTACACAAATCTTGGTAGTGTCCCTTCACTTTAGCGAAGACCACTTAATACTATCTGATCTACTAGTACCAGCAGGATTAACATCAGCCCCTACCAGCACTGATGCCGCGAGTGCCTTTCACACATGGAATTGTCAAAAAACCCTGTGAGGAACAGCCATCAGCCCTGCTTCCCGGGTGAAGACCCCAAAGCTTAGAGCCTTTCATGTGAATTGCCTAACACGTGCAGCCGAGACACACTTCAGTTATTCAGAAAGAAGTGGGGCATTTAGACAGAGTATCAGTGATAACGTTATAGTGAAAAAAAGCCCAGTCTCCACGCTTTCCAAACATGCCAGGCCCGTCCATGGCACATGAAACTCTGGTTCTAGACAGAGCTGTGCTGTTGTGGGCACAAATGTGAGGTGGCCTCTGTCCAGAGTCCGCCAGGTGAATGAAATCTGCTCTCGGACCAGAGGGATGTGACGTGAGCGGGAATCTCAATTTGTCTGGCACACACACACAAGTGCTTATTATCACCAAGAAAGGATCTGACTTTCACTGGAGGGTTGGGTTTCCTGCCTGGCAGGCATGAGCTCTCCAATTTGTTTCCACAGAAAACATTTGGAAAGTCAAATTTCATTCCTTAATGCTAGAAAGGAAAGAGTTTATCGGCTCATGTGAATAGGCTTATATTTCCTCAGAACGGAGTAGTTCATACTTCACAAAGTGGCCATTGAACAGAGAGGGCCAACGCAGATGCAACACCCAGAAAGGACGATACTTCTGAACTGGATCTCAGTGTGAGTGGAGACGTGTGCTCGGGGTGCCTCTGGGTCTACCAGTGTACCCAGCGCCAGGAGGCCTGGCACGCAGCCGGGGCCTCACTCACGGGCCTCGCAGTGCCTGTCACCCCTAGCGGACGGGACCCACCTCCTGCAGGCAGCAACCCCATGCCCATGGCAGCACCTCCCGGGAACCGGACCAAATCTGGCTTCCTGCTCACTGAGATCCTGAGCAGTCTTAAGTCCGCCAAGTCTCAGTTTCCTCATCTGTAAAATGGGAGTGATGACTACTCCCTCCAGGATTACTTGGAAGGACTGAGCAAGAAAAAGGAAATATGCAAAGTACTTTGCAGAGGCCCAGTGCATGTACACCACGGCAGCCGTGGCCATTGCCGTGGATATGTGCAGGATGTGAGGTATCCAGTGAGAAGCACTGGTGTGGCTTTACTAATGGTAATGTCTGCCCCGTCAGCCTTGTCACAGATTGACCGTGCACTCGCTTTATCGGTGATGCCTCCCTGAAGCTTTCAGTGTGAATCACACATAGCTGCTCACTGAGGAAAGTGTCTTTCTCACGAGCTTACACCCTCAGCTGCAGCTAGGTTTTTAGGCACAGGGACGTGGGCCTTGGTCTCCAAGTCAGCTCCGAGGGGTCCGCCTCCTGCCCACCCAGCCTCAGAGCATCCCAATGCCCACAGCAGCGAGGACATTTCCCTCCTACCTGGCCGAGACATTGGTGAAGTGCATGTAAGATGATATGACCACGCCGATGCGTCCCTTTCCACCCTGTGGGAGAGGGAAGAGAGGTCATTGGAACAGGAAAGCACTGCTTCCTTCACAGGATGGCAAAGAGCCTGCTTTGACAGGGAAGCCAGCATTACCCTCCTCTGGTCCCTGTTCTGAGGGACGGCAGCACCCAGCTCAGCAGAGAACACATGCATGAGGTACTAACAGCAGGAGCAGGTGCTAACCAGGCCATCGGAGGACGCGCCTGAGGCCAGGTCTGCACAGAGGTGGCCGGTCAGTTCCTCATTTCCCACTGAGGCCAGAAAAACACTGTCGGGTGGAAGCCATTAGTGCGACTTAATCACCCAGGTGAGAGAGACCCGAACGCCCCACTTATAAGCTGAGGGCTTTGGGGGCTGCACACAGAGCCCAGAGAAGTCCAGAGGAGTAGGACAGCCCATCTCAGGGTGTCCTCACAGCATCACGGGCACCAGCCAGCCCGGCACTGCCACAGGGGACATCCCTCCGAGGCAGCCTTATGGAAAAATGCATCACTCAGCCCATAACCACAGACACGCACTGCCCAGACAAGGCAGCCCAGCAGGATCTCAGACCAACATCACCAACAGAAGGTTCTGGAAGCACCACAGCTCTGTGATGAGCCACTTCAACCAGAACTGTGGACTGCCACCTTCTGAAACACAGTGTCATGCCCAGGATAGCGATCAGCAAACCACAGCCCACTGGCCACTTCTGCCCACCAGCTGTGCCCCTTGGAGTCAAGAGCTGTCTTAACATTTCTAAACCATTGAAGAAAAATCAGAAGAACAGTATTTCAGTGACACACGAAAATCATATCAAGCTCAAATGTCAGTGTCCACAAACACACGTGACTGGGACACAGCTACACCTGTCAGTTTCAGTGCATCTGGGCGACTTCCACATGGCAGTGCCTGTGGAGCAGTCTGTGGGCCCCAAAGCCTAGAAAGCCCTGTTCGGGTTCCTTCAAGAAGACTCAACGACCCGTGATCTAGAATCACATGGGCCACAATGGCTGTGTCACCAACATGCAGATCCTTTGTCTAGTCTTAAAAAGGAGCAAGAAAGGAAATTCAGGTCAAAATCCTGGCGTATGACTATCCCCTAAGAGGGTTTTCCTCTCTGTCTTGTGAACACTGAGTACGTGCCTCAGAAACTCAGTGCAGACGCACCATCAGTCCTGAACCCTGGCACCTGCAGTTATAACCGCACAGTTACAAGTATGTTTCTTATATAAATTCACCAGCAGGGAACAACACCTCTGCCAAGTCAGGCACACGGAGGACTTCACTGCCACCATCTCTAATGCTGCTGATTATGGACAGGAAGTCTTTAAGCACCGGAAATGCTCTTTAGGACCTGAACAGTTTTCATCTGTTCTTAAGAGAAATCACTGATGACACGAGGCCCACTGAGTATCCTCCACCAGCAACTCAAGACTAAACCACGGGGAGGGGGTGCGACCATCCAGGAGACTCACAGGCTGCTTCTACTGAAAATTAGTGTGGGTAGGGGGAGGACAAGCACACACACAGACCACTGTTTGCATCCAGCGGGAAGACGGGGTTGCACAGCCTGGTCCTTGCCTGTCCTCCCAAGGCCGGGATGCCATTCCTGGCACTCGTGGGCAAGAAGGGCCCATTCTGCAGGGCTGGCAGGTTTGGGGGAAGTCAGCAGTCTCAACCCCCCAGCAACCACAGTAAATTTCCCTTGAAGTCAACCTCTATAAATTCAAGTTAAGAGGGCTTCTCTCTCATGGTGTGTTTCCTGAATCATCTTCAGAAGGGTTCACAGGCCACCAGAATAGGACAAGAGATGAGCAAATGGTTTCCAAGAAGTTTCAACATGTTCCTGGTTAATCTCACTCCCGAGACTTGTCTCAAAAGGCAAGCGTAGTTTAGGAAAAGGATGTTTTAGGGGACCCTATGTGGTAAGTTCATCACTTGTGGCCCAGATGTTGTAAATAGTTTTATAATTCAGTTCATTAAAAAAGTGAACTGATGAAATTGAATGATGGTGAAGGGGGTGCACTTCAAGGTCTAGGAGCCAGAATCCTCGGGAGACACAGCTGGCAGCAGGTCTGGGTGCCCCAGGCGGGCATTTCTCCCCAGCGCTGGGCACTGCAGTGCTTGGGTGGTTTAAAGAGCACTGCTTCACAGGCCTGTGAAGGGATCTTGGGCAAAAGCGGCCCATCAGCAGTATCCTAACATGTAAAAATCAATATAGTATACCCAGCAAAAAAATACAGAGCTCATTTTAATTGACAAGAATTGTTAAAAAAAAAAAAAGAGTCTCTTTCTTTAAGCTTTCACCAAAATACAAATATGGAGAGAAGCCCCTTAATATAACATAATCCTTGAATAAAAGCCCTGGTTAACTTAATCTAGTAAGAGAACTAGTGGGGCTCCCTGGCTGTTTGTGGGAGAATGTAATCGAATCCGACGTGAGAGTAAGCAACAGAAGCAGAGAGCAGCAGACGCCATGTGTGCACCCAGAGACTTTTCCTCGCAGCCGAGCGACCATCGAATTCACCGAGTGCGGGAGCTCTGAACACCATCGGCCGCTGTCTGCCCTCCTCATTCAGTACCCTTGCAGGAAACTCACCTGGAAAGTCTGATAGCTCAAAAGGAAGATTCCTATACACTAAGGTCCATAATGCAAAGGGCTTTTGTGCAGCTTTTGAGTATGAAAAGTCCAAAGGAAGAAACATTTCAAGGTGGAATCTTCGAGATGTCCTGATGGTGTAAAGTAAGAGCTGGGGGCAGACCCCTTCTTCTGGGACGAAGCCCCACCCCTCCCTCNATGAAATACAGTATGTGTATATATATATATATATATATATATATCATATATACCACAACTTACCCTTATACAGCCATAAAATTTTCCTCTTAAATCTTTGTTATTAAAAAGAATAATGTATGGAAGGGGAGAGTGTGCTGTACAGACAGGGCAGGAAGGAGATCTTTGAGGCAAAAATGTCTGGATTTGATTGTGGTAGTGGTGACGTAAATCTACATAGAATGAGACGGCAGAGAAACACACACACACACATGCACCACATGTAGATGTGTATAAGAGACAGATCCAGAGTAGTGCAGGAAGAGGCAATGAACAAGGCAAGGCAGTTGAGAAACCAGAGAAGTAAGAGGAAAGGCAGTTCCAGGAGGTCGGAGGTTCCAGGTGCCTAGCAGGTCACGAAGCCAGGACAAGGCACCGACATCCCTGCAGCCACCCTGCAAGCATGGACAAGTCACGTCCACCCCACCAGGCTGGCCTGCTCGGAAACGACCATATGACTCCTGTAGTAGCAGCCTCCTGCCCACAGTCTCAGGACAATCAACTGGCATCACTCAGGTGGCACAGAGCCCACTGTTGTATGCCTTAATAGTACCCTTTGCTTTTTAAACAGGAGTTTTCCATGAAAAACAAAAAACATATGAAAATGAAAGGATATACTCCTAGGGGCCCCCACCTTAGCTTCACCATGTACAACTGTGCATTTAGGAACCTCAATCCTATACATTCTGAAGCCAGACTCCAGGAGGCTGGATGACTATTTCCCTCCCTTTAGGATATGTATGAAAACCTAACCACAAAACCCTAAAGAAGCAGGCAATCAGGGTGAAGAGGCAGTCCCCCTGGGCCCCCGAGCGGGTGCTCACCCTGCAGTGAATAACGACAACGTGTTGG
Organism: Neotragus moschatus; assembly: GCA_006410615.1. Lineage (NCBI taxonomy): Eukaryota > Metazoa > Chordata > Mammalia > Artiodactyla > Bovidae > Neotragus > Neotragus moschatus. The sequence goes on from SJYA01000663.1 coordinate 2,699,509, forward strand.
GGGTCACTGTTCAGCCAGGCCTCCTGCGCCTTGCAGATGGTGCACACCTTATCCAGGGGTGGCGCGTGCAGCTCCGGCCAGCCCACGTCCAGAATCTACGGGGAAAGAGAGGAGGCTTTCTGGTGTCCATCTTCAAGGAGCCCTATGAAGCCATCTCAAGACCTTTTTTTTTTTTAATTTAGCAAAATATTTCATTTTATAATATAGAACAACATTGTGTGTTCCTTTTCTAAAACTTAGTGGGAACTGTGGCTCCTTTACTGGAAAGAAAAATATGATGGATTATATTTTCCCCATGAGACGTCTGCTCCCCAGTCTTATCTGCTTTTCTGCAGCTGGAATGACAATTCTAGAAAGGGCTTTCAGGAGCTGCTAATGGTGCATGGCTCATGGGGAGAGGCCCAGGCCTGGCAAGATCTGAAACAGGAGTTCTTGGCATGAGCTGCTGCCAAAATTCCTCTCTTCAGACTCAAATCGCAGTTTGGGAAAATGCGGTGAGCCATTCCCTCACACAAGGGGCAGATAACTACGGGGAGGGAGATGCCTATCACACGTGACACTCCTCAAAAGAAAGGAATGTGCCGAGAAGGGAGGGAGGGGGCCTTCGAACCTTGGTTACAATTCAGGAACAAAGAAAGTCTGTGCCCCAAAACACAAACTCTGAGCCATTTGACACACATCCCCACCTCTAAGCCTGCGGGCCACGCAGGGCTGTTACTTTTGCTTTCCTTTTTTAAGAAGGGAGGGGAGGCAGAGCTCTGTCTTATTATGAAAGCAATAAAAATTGTGTATTGATGGAAAAATTCAGAAAAATGCTGGAAGCAGGCAAAGGCACATACCCCTTCTGCTATGGAGAGTGATCAGCTATAATTCTGATGAATCCCTTATTCTTTTGCTATGTAGCTGAAATACTATCATACGTAAATTCTATATTCTGCCCTTGTTAACAAGCAATAAAACAGGCAATTTACCATACTATTTTCTTATCCTAATAGCTGAAAAATACTCCAACATATGAAATACAGTATGTGTATATATATATATATATATATATATATCATATATACCACAACTTACCCTTATACAGCCATAAAATTTTCCTCTTAAATCTTTGTTATTAAAAAGAATAATGTATGGAAGGGGAGAGTGTGCTGTACAGACAGGGCAGGAAGGAGATCTTTGAGGCAAAAATGTCTGGATTTGATTGTGGTAGTGGTGACGTAAATCTACATAGAATGAGACGGCAGAGAAACACACACACACACATGCACCACATGTAAACCCAGTGGAGGCTGCACGCAGTCTGTGGGTTGTACCAACGTCAACTTCCTGCCATCAGTATTTTACTACAAGTCGTACAAGACAGTCCTACTGGGGACAGCTGGGTCAGGGGTGTGTGGGATTGCCCTGTATTACTTTTGCAGTTTCCTGTGACATTGCAACTACTTCAAACTAAAAAATTTTAAGAACACAATAAGCCATGGATATGAACAGTTCCTAACAGCCCTCATTGGGTCATACTCCACAGAGACTTACTACATAACCTTTTTGCACGAGCAAGATAAGCATCACAGACACTTAACGAAACTCAATATACAAAGGGCTAAGGTCCTACCTTTGGGTTAAGCTTCGTAAGGTCATATCTCTTTTCCGAGAGGTTTAACACCTACAAAGGGGAAACAAGAAACTGTTAGACTAATCACTGTCCTGAGACCAAAAGGAACAACTGCATTCTCACAGGCTCTTTGCCTTCAAGAGATTCGGCAGATTGTGAAAAAGACTGAAATGTATAGATATGTAATCGTCACAGAATGAAAAACAAAACAGATAATAAGGACAGTCACCTCTTAGTGGCTCAGATGGTATAGGATCTGCCTATAATGCAGAAGACTCAGGTTGGATCCCTGGACCAAGAAGACTCCTTGGAAATGGGAATGGCAACCCATTCCAGTATTCTTGCCTGGAGAATCCCACGGACAGAGGAGCCTGGTGGGCTACAGTCCATGGGGTCTTACAGAGTCGGACACGACTGAGCAACTAACACTTTTGAGGAGAACATACACATCCTATGGGACTGGCCTTGGTTCCTCGGGGGAACAAGGTATGGGGTGGGGGGCCCTGGGCCTGCAGGGGGCCTGGTCTCAGGAAGCCCCAGCCAGCCCAGAGCCCCAGGCTGCGCTCATGGAGAAGCAGAGCCGCTTGTGGAACCTGATCACACCTCAAGCAAAGGAAAAACTAAGGACAGCATTGGAGCAGAAGGGGCTCCACATACTTCTCTCTTCAGAGATGGAGGCTACAGAGACCTGAGAGGAAGGGTGCTCCAGGGATGGGGTCCACGGCTCCTTTACCCCAGAACAAGCTACACCCTGGACCATGGCCTCCATTAAAGCCTGCCTTGGAGAGCCGACGTCTGTGGCCTGACCAGGCAGTTGTGTGTATGTATTGGGGAGCGGGGGGTGATCGGCCTCCACCTGCGCTTGTCAGAGCACACAGTTCAGATGTGTGCAGAGGGGAAGAAGTGCGTCCAGCCCAGGGTTCTCAACTCAGGCTCCATGGAAGACAAACACACCTTTCCTCCGACTTTTCCAAAAGGTCCTTATCCTCAAGTGAGGTGAGGACCCACAGCCTCACCATTTTGCCAGGTGGACTCAGGCTCTGACAAGGCACCACCACTGTGAGGGGAAGTGCCCCAGCCCCCAGCCCCCTGACCCCAGGCCTCAGCCCTCACCCTCGGTGAGCAGCAAGCGAGGGAGGAGGGAGGAGGCATCCCATCCCCTGGGCTGGGCGTCAGGAGGAGGAGACCGTTCCTGCAGCTGTGATCAAGGTCGGGGTGGGACGATCCCATGGGCTGGACCCCACCTTCCCTGCCTGTCACCAGGCCACGCTGAAGACACTGGGAAAGCCACAGGCTGGGCAGGGGCTGCTGGAAGCCACTGGGCGGTCACTTCCCTCTCTCTGCCTCCAGGGCCACCCGCCCAGCCGTTTAGACATCTGAGGAGACCGATAAGGATGACAGTAACTGCCTTGTCAGTTTAGGGTAAAGATTAGCTGCCTTATGGAGATAAAGAGGCCTTCTAGCAGCAGGCCTGGAGAAGGGAGAGGAGCTGTCATCTAATTCAAGTAGTGGAAGACGGGGCCACAGAGCCACCTGCCGGACCAGGGCCTCAGGAACAAGAAAGGGTAGGTAGAGAAAGAAGACATTCAGGAAGACTGGTCCTCTTCATCTTCCTCAAATGGCCGGCTAGCTCAGTTGATTAGACTGTGGTGCTAATAATGCTAAGGTCACGGGTTCAATCCCCGTATGGGCCAGAAACTTACAGGGGACTTCCCTGGTAGCTCAGCTGGTAAAGAATCCACCTACAATGCAGGAGACCCCGATTTGATTCCTGGGTTGGGAAGATCCCCTGGAGGAGGGCATGGCAACCCACTCCAGTATTCTTGCCTAGAGAATGCCCATGGGCAGAGGAACCTGGTGGCTACAGTCCATGGGCTCACAAAGAGTCAGACACGACTGAGTGACTAAGCGCAGCACAGCACCTTCCTCAGACATGTGCTCTGTTCAACAACCTCGTATCTGTTTGAAAGGGACCTGGGGTGGAAGACAGTTCTGAATGCCCACCCTCCCGTCCCGGATTCATTTCAGAGGCAGGGGTGCTAGCCCCAGCAGCAGGGAAGGAAGCTGGCAGCCCTCGGGGTACACATGGGCCATGAGCTGGGGGGGGGGGGNATTTTGAGCATAAATATTCTGCTTGTGTCTTTAGGAGCATGCTGTCCTGCTAGGATGCTTCAAAACCGCCTTTAGTGGGCACGTTGCCAGGACATCTGAGTCTCCCTGGGAAGAGTGAATTACTTTAGATAGCCTAAACATTGCTACTGGGTCCAAGTAGAACCACAAGAACTGTCTGATTCCATCCGCACATGAATGAATGCCATGGTAGTGGACTGGACTGAACCTCTTTAAAATAACTCCTAGGGCTCTGCTGCTGCTGCTGGTAAGTCGCTTCAGTCGTGTCCGACTCTGTGCAACCCCATAGACGGCAGTCCACCAGGCTCTCCTGTCCCTGGGATTCTCCGGGCAAGAACACTGGAGTGGGTTGCCATTTCCTTCTCCAATGCATGAAAGGCATGAACGTGAAAAGTGAAAGTGAAGTCGCTCAGTCATGTCCGACTCTTGGCGACCCCATGGACTGTAGCCTACCAGGCTCCTCCGTCCATGGGATTTTCAGGCAAGAGTACTGGAGTAGGATGCCATTATCTTCTCTGAACTCCTATGACACGTTTTGGTTACTTAGATATTGAACAGTTCCAGCTCCACTTCTCTGAAGCTATTAGATGACACTGGTCTTGCCTAAATTCTTGTATTCTTTAGATACTTATTTTGATGTCTGAAATTACCATACTAATTCATACATTTTGTAGCGCAATATACAGTGGTGCTTACTAACTTGCTTTCTGAATCTTGATTTCCTGAGTTCAAATCCTGGTTCTGCATCTTAGCTAATTGTCTGGCCTTGGGCAAGTTACTTAGCCTATCTGTGCCTCAGTTTTCTTATGTAAAATGGAGATATAAATAACCATGTGCAGTTTTTAAGTAGTTAAACTAATAACTACTTTAAAAGTCTTTAGTAGGATGACTACCATGCAAGTGAATACATGCTAGTCATAATATTTTCTATGAAGGATTTACACATAATCTTATTTAATTCCATAACCAACTTTGGAAGTATTTTATTCTTGGTTAACAAATTGAGAGACAGTAGTCCAGAAGCCAAAGTTTCTCATAGATCCATATCTGGAAAATGGGCTTAGACCCAGATTTTTACCTCCTTGTGAAAGTGTGAGTCACTTAGTCATGTCCAATTCTTTATGACCCCATAGACTATAGCCCACCAGGCTCCTCTCCATGAGATTTCCTGGGCAAGGATCCTGGAGTGGATTACCAGTCCCTTCTCCAGGGGATCTTCCTGACCCAGGGATTGGATCCAGCATTGCAGGCAGATTCTTTACCTTCTGAGCCACCTGGAAAGCCTTTTTAGCTCCTTAGTCTAATGCTTTTCACACGGCCATGATGTTAAAGGCAGCTGAATACACTGAGACAAATTCATGGGTTCCATTGCCAGGTAGATTTTGGTTCAACCTCAGCTTACTCATCTTCTAGTGTGTCTTCAGCCAAAGTACTTCACCTTTAAGCTACGTTCATAAAATGTATATGTGTGTACTTAGTCGGTCAGTTGTGTCCAACTCTTTGCAACCCCATGGACTGCTGTAGCCCGTGGGGCTCCTCTGTCCATGGAGATTCTTCAAGCTAAAATGCTGGAGTGGGTTGCCGAGTCCTTCTCCAGGGGATCTTTTCAACCCAGGGATCGAACCCAAGTCTCCCACACCATGTGGCAGGTGGATTCTTTACTGTCTGAGCCACCAGGGAAGCTCCTATTTATAAAATGAGCATACTAATCCCCACCTCATGAAGTTATTATAAAATGACTGAGGAAAAAATATCTAGCCTCATGCCTACAGCATATTATTAATACATGATCAACAAATGTTGATTTTCTTTCTATCACATCTCCTCTTAGCAAAGAAAATATTCTCTCTTTACAGTAAACTGCTCAAGAGGATCCCTCTGTGGCTGTCAGATCAAGAGAGTCAGCTTTTGAATGCTCTCTCAGTGCTTTGTAATGTTAAACATTTAATACAATTGTTGCAACTAAGATGTGCTTATTATTACTGAATGGGATGAATGTGAAAAAATGAGACTTAATAGCAAGTTTGCTACAATTTTAATTCATTGAAATGCCATGTGGAGGGGCAAATTGAGGTCTCATTTTAATTGTGTTTTGAATGCTACAAAATGCTACAAAACAAAGAGCAAATAAATTTTAAAATGAAAGCAGAATGAATGGCAAGGCTCCTAGGGAGATGACACGTATCTCAATAATCTAGTTCCGGAGAAACATCCCACACTCCAAGCCTTTCTCATGGAATTCGAATGTCCAGGTTTGTGTGACCAAGTTGAGTATTTACTATAAATTAGAAGATTTATATGGATAGAAGGAAAAGTTACTAAAGGTATAAAACAAAATTTCTGTAATTGCATACAGTTTTCCTGTCTTCAGAACAAAGCAAGAGAAGAGATTTGAAAGTACTTGCCAAACCAAAAAACTAAAGCACAAGGAAAAGAGAAAGATCCAGTCTATATTGTTTTCCAGTTCTTCCGGTGGGATCTGGTAGAAAAAAAAGCAGACCATCTGCCCTCCCCAAAACTGAAGTTTGCAGTTATTTCACTTACATTGAGAAAGAAGGAAAGTAAACAGTGGTTCAGAACAGAGGAAATGGAGAGAGTGAAATGTTAGGTTTCAACAAAGGAAAATATGCATTTGCCAAGAAATCTGGAAAAATGAGATTTGATTAAAGGCAGTTATCAAAAAGATGGAAACCTCCAGGTCATTTCTAGATTTACTTTTCAGATTGGGGATTCAGACCAGAATCATCAACATCAAAAATATAATAATTTTTTTTTTTTTTTTTTTTTGCCTTCCATGATTGCCTGCATTTGAGCTGGAAACAAGGCAATATCCAAGCCTTGGCTCTGTGGCCATACCTGAGTGACTCCGGAAAAATAGAACTCTGATGGTCATGATATAATATAATGCATTTCATTCAACTTCATTGATAAAGCTCTCCTTCTCTCTTAAATTTTCAAAAGTTATTATCCACACCTTACAAAATGGACTGAGCACTTGCAATGGTTCCATTTCCCAGGCATTAAACAGGAACCAGGGACACTTGCAGAATTATAAGAGGTCAAGGGCATATTTTATTAAGATAAATTTAAACTTCATTCTGAAGTTTGAATCACTGCCTTCTTCTTGTGTGATAGGAACACAACAGAAGATCTGTCCGCATAAGTTTTAAGTATACAATACATGATTGTTGACTATAGCTATAATATTGTAAAGCAGACCTCTCGAGCTTACTCATCTTAATTCTATTCACTCTTTGATTCTATGAACTTGACTATTTTAGATGATTTCTATAAGTGGAATCATGCAGCATTTGTCTTTTTCTAAGACTGATCTATATCATTTAACAAAATAGCCTCAAGATTCATGCATGTTGCACTATTTCTTTTTTAAGACTGAATAGTATTTCACTGTGTATATATAAAACATATTTCTTTATCTATTCATCTCTCAACGGACATTTAAGCTGTTTCCACATTTTGACTATTGCGAATAGTGCTACGAGATGGCTAAAAAGAAAAGGCAAGTATTTATGGGACTATGGAGAAATTGAAACCCTATTATACTATTGGTGGAAGTGCAAAATGGGCAGCTTTCATGGAAAATAGTATGGAGATTCCTCAAAAAATTAATTACCATATGATTCAGTAATTCTACTTCTAGGTATATATCCAAAAGAATTGAAATCAAAGTACACATTCAGAAATGTTAGCTAATTTCATCATGGGCTTTCCAGGTGGCAAATCTGCCTGCCAATGCAGGGCTTAATCCCTGAATCTGGAAGATCTCCTGGAGGAGGAAATGGCACCCCACTCCAGTATTCTTGCAGGGAGAATCTCATAGATAGAGGAGCCTGGTGGGCTACAGTCCATGGGTCACAAAGAATCAGATGCAACTGAGTGTCTGAGCACAATTTCATCACACATGCACACACACACACACACACACACACACACCACCTCTAAGTAACTCCCTTACCATTGAGAAAGGCCTTCCAAGAAAATAATAAAGACACCAAAGCTTTATTCATGCACCAATAAACCAAGAGAGCATGGTACACAGAGTAAACTAATTGGAACCTTAAGCATAAAAGGTGACATCTATAAGCAGCCAAAGTAGAAAGGCATTTCTGCATTGCAGGTCCTCAGTATGTCTTAAAAGTGAAAAGTTGCACATTCCCCATACACACTTGAGCTTTTTCATTATTTTCTGTCCAAACGATACCAAAATCATGACCCTTCTCCCTCTTTATATTGCAGTACTCAAACAACAATACCAAAATCATGACCCTTCTCCCTCTTTACATTGCAGTACTCAAACAACAATATCAAAATCATGACCCTTCTCCCTCTTTACACAGCAATACTCAAACACCTTAATGCCAGAATACTCCTTTCCCAGTGGAAGGAAAGATATCACATGATATGATGTATAGCACTGAGGGCATCCCTGATGGCAGAGTGGTAAAGAATTGGCCTGCCAGTGAAGAGGACACAGGTTCGATCCCTGCTGCGGGAAGATTCCACATGCTGAAGGGGAAACTAAGCCCACACATTGCAACTTCTGGAGCCCACATAACCCAGAACCTGTGCTCTACAAGAGAAGGCACTGCAACTAATGAGTAGCTGCCACTCCCACAACTAGAGAAAAGCCCACACAGCAAGGGAGACCTAGCACAACCAAAAATAAATAAATAGTTATAAAGAATTGAAAGAGGCCCTGAATTACTAGGATAAAATATATATTATACGACAACAAGTCTTGGTTTTGTCTATGATTCTTACTTCAAGTCAAAATTGTAGTCAGCATACAAAATGCTATCAATTCATGTTTCCAGTACTTCATTTTTGTCAACTTGGAATGATTCACATTGGTATAATCCTTCAAACTATCTAAGGCTCTAGTATATAGTTAAAAATAAAAATATCTTTAATCATGATACGAATGAAATTTCAGAGAGCCTAGGACTTTCCCAGTAGCTTAGCTGGTAAAGAACCCACCTGCAATGTAGGAGACCCTTGTTGAATTGCTGGGTCGGGAATATCCTTTGGAGGAGAGACAGACTACCCACTTCAGTATCCTTGGGCTTCCCTAGTGGCTCAGTTGGTAAAAAATCAGCCTGCAATGTGGGAGATCTGGGTTTGATCCCTGGGTTGAAAAGATCCCCTGGAGAATGGCTACCCACTCCAGTATTCTGGCCTGGAGAATTCCATGGACTGTACAGTCCATGGAGTCACAGAGAGTTGTACATGACTGAGAAACTTTCACTTTCACTTCACTTTTAGGATATAACAGAGAGAATAAGAGACAGGCAGAAATAATCAAAATATATATTTATATAAATATATATATATATGTAAGATATAAAGTATTCTGTGCAAAAAAAAAAAAAAAGTGAACTAGAAGGAGAAAGATAGGAATGCCTGAATTCTATCTTTGCCCAACAATTTCTTCCATCTTGGAAGCACTGAGGAAACAATACATACAAGAGACAAAGATGAATGAGTACATTATCACTTTAGAATTAGCTGAGTTAGGGCCCAATACCTTAGCACAGGGTTCTCTGATAAAGTTGGTTTGGACTGTGTGTTTGATGCCCAAAACCCATACAGGGCAAACCATGCCCAGTCTTAATTCCACAACTAGTCACCAGAAGTGATGTGGATTTAGAAGTCTGTAAAAAAAGAGGAGCAAGAAAGACTTTCAAGAGAGCCTTGCTACAGATTACCAATTGCATCTCTTAAAGAAAATCGAAAGAAAAAAGAGGTTTTGGCACAAGAGCATATCAATTTGCAAGAGTAAGTCAATCCACTAGTAAACATGGTCCTATAAATTCCTTTAATCTGACCAGAATTGGGGTATTGTAAAGAATAAGTGATATAGAAACACTTACCTCCCCAAAAGTGTCAAATGCTTTGGGAATTCAAAGAAAAGAGGGACATTGAAATAAAGCAGAAAGTATGTTTCTGACAATTACTTCTTCCCTGTTTACCTCCTCACCTCATATTCCTCCATCTATTCCTTTAAGCTTTCTTCCAGGGTACACTCATTGCTATAGACACAATCCAGGCATAATATACCGCCTGTGTTCAGATTAATCTCATCTCTAAGGCTCAGTTCAGACCTGCCTCCTGAGCTTCAGGTAGTATGCCATGTGTTTTGCATCTTACTTAACTCATTAAGTAATATGAAACAGTTTAAATTATCTTTTAAACTTTCCTTCTCACTTCTCTGACTCCCCATGCATAATTTTTTAAAATCTCACTTTTTAATAGCACTATCCACCCAGTTATGCAAACTGAAATGTGTCATCATTGTCTCACTCTCTTCTAATCCCCAACATCAATGTAAAAAGTACTACCAATATTAGCTACTAAGTATTTTTCCCTCCTTTTCATTCTCTCTCCTCCATAGATGATGTTAATATTTTCCACCAACTGTCATTGGCTGTGGTCTTTCTTCTTCAAATCATAGCTTCCTGCTTGGTCTATCTAAAATGCAAATCTGGCCATGTCATTCAGAAGAAGAGCTATGACAAACTAGTCAGAATATTAGAAAGCAGAGACATTACTTTGCAACAAAGGTCCATCTAGTCAAAACTATGGTTTTTCCAGTAATCATGTATACATGTGAGAGTTGGGCCATATAGAAGGCTGAGTGCCAAAGAATTGATGCTTTTGAACTGTGGTGTTGGAGAAGACTCTTGAGAGTCCCTCGGACTGCAAGATCAAACCAATCCATCGTAAAGGAAACCAGTCCTGAATATTTACTGGAAGGACTGACGCCAAAGCTGAAGCTCCGATACTTTGGCCACCTGATACAAAGAGCCGACTCATTGGAAAAGACCCTGATGCTGGGAAGGATTGAAGGCAAAAGGAGAAGGGGACTACAGAAGATGAGATGGCATCACTGAGGGGGAATGGAGGGAGGGAGAGAAAGAGAGATGGCATCACTGGTTCAATGGACATGAGTTTGAGCATGCTCCAGGAGATGATGAAGGACAGGAAGCCTGGTGTGCTGCAGTCTATGGGGTCACAAAGAGTCGGACACAACTGAGTGACTGAACAATTGACATTTTGGTCATCTCAGGACTGTGAAAGCCTTCATGACAGCAGAATTGCATGACCTTTTGGAACATAATACCTGTTAATGTATCTGTTTATGGAAGGAAGGAGGGAATCAAGGAAGGAAGGAAAGGAGAAGAGAAGGAAGGATTATCTTTTTTAGTGAAAATTATTTTGGTGACCTATAGGTATATAGAAACAATTAGAGTCAGAAAAAAAATGAGCAAAAGCATGAGATGTGAAACTCAAGGTAATGGGTGGAGAAAACTCTGGAAGACTATATATGGCAGGGAAATAAAACTGAAAGAAAAGTTTGGGCAGGTTGTAAAGGACCAGAATACCCGATTCAAGAGTCCGAATTACATTGAGAAGATAGATCACTGAAAATTTTTGAACAGGAATGACTACATTAAAGTAGCTTTATGAAAGCAATTTATGTTTATGAGTAGGATATATTAGAAGGATGAGTTTGGGGAAAATGAATAGAAGTGTACTGCAATAGTCAGAATGAGATATAATGACAAGTTGAATTGTGGAAGTGGATTTGGAATGGAACAAAAGTATAGACTTACGAAAAATTTCAGGGAAAAGTATTGCCAGAGAATAGGCAATGAATCTGAAGTAGAGGGGAAAAGTAGGAAAATTGGATGAGTTAAAGAATGGTGATATCATTAATAAACTATGAAATTCCCAGATAATACTAGTGTAAGAAGGTTAATGATGAATATAGATTGAGATACATTGAACCTGAATTTTCTCTGAGAGATGTATTTGGGAGATACCTAACAAGTCACTGGAAAAATTCAGTCCTAGAACTCAAAAAGAGTGACCTTGCCTTCAGAAACAAATTAGGAAGTCATCTGCACAGATATGGGTATTGAGAGAGGAATGTGGATGTCTCTATGGCCCATCATCTTGAGGGTATAACTTGTATCTAAATTACATTTTATCACATTAATAGCTAAAATGTGCTAGTGCAAAACTCTCATGAGATAACACAAGAATTCAACATTTCTCTATCATCTCTATGCCCTTTATTCTGGATGTATCTAGGAATGTTTTACTTATAGAATCATACATTCCGCATTCTTCTGTCCAACCTCGTGTTGATGTCTACTTCCTACAAGCTGCCTGAGGGAGCAGACGGACCAATATTCAGAGAAGGTCAAAAGGAATTTCTCAGAGTTCGGTAATGGAGATGGCATAATTCCAACCAAATGTGCCAGTGCGGCATTGCCTAAGAACATTTGAAGTGAAATAAAACAGGGTTAGTGGAAGTTTCAAAAACATGAAATGTGAAATTGTTATGGTAGTATCATCACCAAGGTGGATATGGAAGTCACCAAGGACTTCCTGAGACTAATGTAAGGACAAAAGTTGCCAGTTGCTAAAATCAACAAGGATGATGTGTAAAGTATCCTTAATATTTCATCAGTGAAACTGGAGTGAAGTGAATAGACTTTGAAAGAAGTACATGAGGAATAACCTGGAAGTATGGAGCAAATATTATATTCTCTCCCTTTCTCTCTCTCCCTTTCTCTCTCTCTCCCCCTCACTCCTTCCCCCTCTCAGAAAAGCCAATATAATTCCACTTTATGAGACAAGGACTTCCCTGGTGGCTCGGAGGTTAAAGTGTCTGCCTGGAATGCAGGAGACCAGGGTTCGATCCCTGGGTCGGGAAGATCCCCTGGAGAAGGAAATGGCAACCTACTCCAGTACTCTTGCCTGGAGAATCCCATGGAGGGAGGAGCCTGGTAGGCTACAATCCATGGGGTAGCAAAGAGTCAGACACAACTGAGCGACTTCACTGCACTTCACTTATGAGACAAATCTAGTAGCTGTGATTTCAAAAAATGAAACTTTATGATATGTGGAGGTCTATTTTCTTATCTTTTATGTACCTAGTAACTGCTAGAACACAGAAATTAACAAATATATTTTGATTTCATCTGATCCAGAGATAATGGTACACTTATAATTCAATGCAAGGCAAAAATAATTTCTAAAACTCAAACCCAGAGGATGCAAAATAGAGGGTAAAATGTCACAAAACATTCAGTGCTACCAATTATTCATAAGAATTCCTACACTAAGGCCACCTCTTCTCATTTTCTTACAGTAATAAGTTGCAACACTGTAATTCAAAGACAGCTTAAAGGGTTTGCAAGAATGGTGGTAGAGGTTCATTTTCCCTAGGGCTATGGACATTGTAAGAAATTTGGACTGTTCGGCTTATCAGATCTTGAGCATCTTTTGGAGTCCCTGTGTTGTTAATCAAGATAGATGGCAGACTAGTTAATGCTGCTGTTAGTGAGACTGTGGCAAAGATTAGAAGGTTATCAAACAGATATAAACAGGAGTTCTAGGATTCCTATCTAACATATGAAATTAACAACTAATAGGTATCTCTCTTTGATAGTTGATTTGATTGAGTGCATGTGGATAAAAGTCAACAAGTGAACAACTTGATTGTCTGCTGAATTAATAGAATGGAAGAACTTTAAATGGTTCTGAAAGCTAATTTAATTCAGAAACCTCAGTAAGGCTCCAGCTCTTTTGTGAAACTAGTGAATAAAATGTTGGCAATTCATTCAGAATAAAAATGTGAGCAGTAGCTTCTTCTGTTCCTGCCATAAAAATTAGTGTTTAAAAATGTTTTTTTAAAGAGGGAGTTAAACTTATGAATATGTTCATGTGATCCTCTGAATAAATATTGGAAATTAAAATAAAGGAAAGCTGCCCTTTGAATTTGTCTTGAGTTTACAGTCATTTCTATCGATATCTCAATCTCTTTTTTGCATTTGTCTTCCCAGTTTCCTTTATTTGTATTTCCTTCCTTAACAATTAAAACTGTTCCTTCTCTAGGCCCATTTAAATTTCAATTGCCAGGATAACTCAGGTGTTTCAACCCCTGCTGAGCATTTTTGGCTTCTATTGAGGTGTATTCAAACTATATTGAATAGAATAGACCATAGTATTTGCCCAGAGTCACCTCAAATCACCTTACCACTATGCTTTAACCACTTTGGCCTCTCTGTCTCCCCCAACCCCAAGCTGAAATCCTGCTTGGGGAAATTATATGTACTTCTTCGTCTAGCTCCTTACCTGCATTTCTCTTGGACAGATTTTAATCACGCTTCAAGCCTCAGGTGAAATATGTCTTCTTCAGAAAAGCTCTCCCTACCCACCCAGTCTCCACCAGCTCCTGCTCCAAGACATGGCACCTTCTGCTTTTCTACCATAGCACTTCCACCTTTGTACTTAGCTAAGAAGCCAAGCAGCAAATTGTGGTTTAGAGCCTTTCTCCTCTACCAGATTATAAATTCTATGAAAGCAGAGGCTATGCGAGTCTAGCAGAGTGCCTGGCCTGAAAGTGAATGACGCTACAGGACAGGGGAGAAGCTCAAGGTCAATTCCAGAGCAAATCCAGGACTGACCTCTGATTTGGAAGCTGCTAGGGCCCACTTCGGACCCTCTGTAGAAAACAGATGAAAAGTCAAGAGTCTACTCAGTTTAAACACCTGCTCTATGTCGGGCTCCTTACCATGGTTCTTGGGCTTCCCTTGTGGCTCAGTTGGTAAAGAATCCATCTGCAATGCCAGAGACCTGGGTTCGATTCGTGGGTTGGGAAGATCCCCTGGAGAAGGGAAAGAAAGGCTACCCACTCCAGTATTGCGGCCTGGAGGATTCCATGGACTGCATGGTTCCTGGGGTCACAAAGAGTCAGATAAGACTGAGCGACTTTCATTTTCACCATGTCTCTTAGAAGTTCTTCATGAGAGAACAGCTACATATGGTGGGCCTGCTATACATGAATTGTATTTTGGGCAAATTCTAAGCTATCTTGTATAATATCTGCTCCCTTTCCATAATTTTTTTTCTGTGAAGATCTGTAACTTGGTGTTTTTGTATCCCTTTAGTTAAATCAAGCCTTTCTTCTCAGTAAAAGGGTAACAGGTCAAACTATCAGCTCAGTTCAGTCGCTCAGTCGTGTCCAACTCTTTGCAACCCCATGAATCGCAATTTCCCAAAATTTCAAGGAGTTATTCACATGCTAGCTTGAACAATGTATGAGATATAATGTTAAATGGAAAAAGCAATACTGGAAACTTCTTGTATTGTGTAAACCCTGTTATGTCATTCCAGATATCACTCTCTTAGTGAAAAGAAAAAAATGAGGAGACATACACAAAAATGTCAACTGTGGTTATCTCTAAGCTGTGAATTGCTGTGTTATCTTTTTATTTTTATTTTTTTGCATTTCCCAAGTTTTTCTTGATGATCATGGGTTATGTCTGTAATCAAAGAAATTAGTTACTTAAACATATAGATACAATCTAGCACATAGACTATACCAGGTAACAACTCACCTCCTCCCAACACTCCCTTCCCTTCAAAGTTTCCAAGTCCATGCTCTCAATATTTTTCCTTTTTCCTGATAGTTTTCCTTCCCTCTTTGTATGGAAAGAACATGGACTTTGGTGGCAGCCTGCCAAGGGTTTAATAGTTTTATACTCGTAAAAGAGTTATTTAAGCAGTTTTAGTTGACTCATCTGTAAAGGAACATAATAGTAGTGCCATTTACTCCCATTGAAACAAATATCCTTGTGTTTTCCAACAAATGGCCAGAGACACTAGTTCCATAACTTTCACAGTATCCTCAGAAAGGAATATCNTTTATACTCTTAAAAGAGTTATTTAAGCAGTTTTAGTTGACTCATCTGTAAAGGAACATAATAGTAGTGCCATTTACTCCCATTGAAACAAATATCCTTGTGTTTTCCAACAAATGGCCAGAGGCACTAGTTCCATAACTTTCACAGTATCCTCAGAAAGGAATATCTGTCTGGAAATTGAGAGAAGGAGCATTTCTGGCCTTGGGCAGTAGTGATATTAACCCAGTCTGATGCAGTAGGAATAAGAGCTGCTTTGAACATACAGATATTGAATGGCAAGTAACTTCACATCATGAACAGAAACCTACAGATCCAACATACTAAATGTTAATAATATTGTCAACATCTGGATAGAGGATTAGCCATGGAGGTGTGGGGGAATTGCTTCCTAGCAACAAAACAAAAAACCAAAATCATACATTTTTGTCATGAAGTTCAGAGGAGAATTTGAAATATTTCTAGTTGAAAGATAGTGGGTAAAGAAACCATTATTGCTAACTTTAAAATGTGGAAAATATGCTTAGAAATCAATTTAGCATTCCATTTCGTTCTTTTTACCTCCTATTATTACTGTCTTACATCACTGATTATCAGTCAGTCAGTCAGTTCAGTTGTTCAGTCATGTCTGACTCTTTGCGACCACGTAANCCCACCTCACGGTCCCCACCCCCAGTGCCCCTTGCCTCCTTCATGCTCAGTGTCCCCACTCACCAAGTAGTTGTCCCCATGCTTGGAGCGCAGCATGCGCGTCACCTCCTGCAGACTGCGCAGGTAAGACTCCTCGGAGCAGCCCGCGGGGAAGGACACGGCGATGATGCGCTCAGTGATGTAGGTGAGGTCCAGTTCCCGGCCGTCCTCCATGGCGGGGCTCAGCCCTGCAGGCCTGGGAGACACACGGGCAGCTGTCAGGAAAGGGGCCAAGCGCCAGGAGGGACGTTCGCTCACTGTTCACACCCGGACCTGGTGACAGGCTTCTGGGAATTTACTGATTCTCATCACAGGAAGGCACGAAGCTAAAATTTCCTAACGGTTATGACTGGGGCACTACTAGTTACAACCAGGGAACACACTGAGGCTCCTGGTAGAGGGCAGGCCTGATGGAAAGCCAGCAGAGAGAGGGCCTCCATGGCTGGGCATGAGTTCAGAGAGCCCAGATCTTGGAAGGAGGGGCATTCCTTACTCTGAGTGTCAAGTCAGGTGTAGGCAGCAGGGAAGAAGCCCATTAGATGGATGAATGGCAGAGCAAGAGGCCAAGGCTGGGAGACATCAGCAAGCGTCTAGTCACATCTGCCGGTCCCATCCTTGGGGAGATGTGGAGGCCCACTGCCCAGGGAGGAGGCTGGCCTGTGCTGCAGAGAGGAGGAGCTGGGAGGGAATTTCAGCAGCTGGGAGGCAAGGGCTGGCGTCTCTGAGAAGAGCTGTGTGCCGGCTCTGCTGAGACTGCACCTGGGTTAACCTAGAGGGCAGGCATCAGGTATCAGGAGGATGGGGTCTGGAAGAGGATAAAAATGCCATGCAATGAAGCCAGCAGAGGGGAGGACTTAGTGAGGGCCACTGGGTGGGGAGAGTCTGCAGCCTGGTGAGCCCAGGACAATGCTTCCAGCAAGCAGCATCCAGGCTCTGCTTCCTCATCACTACGACTGTGCAATGGAGACCACAGGCCCCAGAGCCCCTCCCAGGAAGAGCCTGCTAGGGCTGCAGGTGCTGTCAGGAATAGAAGGTGAAAAATCCAGGTGAGAGGTGATAGGGTCAACCCCAAAGACTGGTGAACCCACGGAGCGGTGCAGGACAGTCACGGGAGGGTGGTTTTTATCTATCAAATCCCCCACCACCAGCTTCAGGGGCTCATAGCTATTGTTTGTGTGCTACTCCTATTACATGAGTCTCTCCTAATTCTGAAAAAATTCAAAAGTATACTAAATAGTTTAAACACACTTCTGACTATTCATCATCCAATTTCAAAATGGACACACAGCCAAGCTTTGTCCATCCATACTCCCTATTACCCCCTTCTTCACTATGATTGCCCTGAAAAAACCCAAGACGTTATATGTCATTTCTGTAAGTATTTTTGCATTCATTTCTAAAAGACAAAGATACGTTTAGAACTATCTACAATGCAATTATGATGCCCAAAAGAAATAATATCTTCAAATATCCAGTATCATAAATCTATTTTTTAATTGGTTTATTCAAATACAATCACCAAGATATTTTTCTCTACCTTATGCACCAGACATGAATGTAAAAGAGTTCTCTCTACTTTAAAAAATCAAATCACATCTTTTGACACTGGAACTTCCCTGGTGGCTCGGACAGTAAAGAATCTGCCTGCAATGCAGGAAACTCAGGTTTTCTCCCTGCGTCGGGAAGATCCCCTAAAGAAGGGCACAGCAACCCACTCCAGTATTCTTGCTGAAGAATTTCATGGACAAAGGAGCCTGATAGGTTGTATTCCATGGAGTCACAAAGAGTCGAACACGACTGAGCAACAGTGATCTATTAAAAAATAATGAGCTTTTCACATGCTGAAGTCAATTCTAGAACTCTCCCCAATGCTACATTTCACAATCAAAAATCACAGCAACGTAATTACTGATTGGACGTTTCCACAACCAGGATTTCTAATGCTGGGACATTACATTCCAGAAAGAGACACACATATGATATTTATCAGCTTTGAGCATTTCTATTTAAAATTGAAAAAGACATTAAGACTACTACAGAATAAAAGAACACCATGCCCGGGCTTCCTCTGCGAGAGCTGACCCAAGGCCAGAGGCACAGAAATGGCTTCAGTAACGGACACTCACCTGAACGGTTTGTCACAGCACAGAGAAGCAGGTGTCGATGATGCCCCTGGAGCCTGCAAATGACAAGACAAGGGTCATTCTCAAATCTCCTGTGCTGCCAGCCCACACACTGCAAACCCCACTGGGAAGAAAGGATGGCAGTTGTTTCACATGATGATAAACGCTGTCAGACCCCTCACTATTGGCTCATCTTATCCCCTGGGAGGGTCGCCAGCTTATCAGGACATCTCAGCCCTAAGACCTCGGATCCCAAGTGGTACAATTCCACTAATCAACAGCAGGGCGGGCTCCCATGACCCCTGGTCAGGGCAACGTAAGCAGTCCTTGATCATGGCCTATCTGTCCCAGTATACAGGAAGCCCTCAATCAGCGCTGGCCACTATCACATCATTATAGTTATATCTGTTCAAAAGAACCAGTTACTGATGTTCAGAGAATTCTCCATTTTTACCACCCTATTTTGAAAAGCTTATCCGGCAAGGAAAAAAAACTTCAGGTTATAATCACTTTCCAGGCTACACAACCCTTGCGTATGTGTGTGAGTGTGTGTGTTAAACTCCACGGTGTGTGTGTGAACTAAAGTTGCTTCAGTCATGTCCTCCTCTTTGTGATGCTATGGACTGTAGCCCACCAGGCTCCTCTATATCCACTATTTCAGGAGATGAATCCAATAACTTCGTGAGAGAAATTACCTCCCCATTTCAGAAGTGGGGAAACCAAGGTGCAGGGAGGTGTAAGGTCTCATGGAAAACGGCAAAGAGGGAGGCAAACCCAGACGTCCCTGTCTCAGCTCCCCCGAAAGCCTTGCTCTCAAAAGGCTCCTTTCTCTGCTGCCTTCTGGGAGCTCCTCCCTGCCTGCTGCGTCTCATGCATACGGCTCTGTGGACCAGCCCAGGACATGCTCTGAGTAGGTGACACTGGGGTGACCAGGCAGCAGGCTAGAGCTGGCCAAGGTGGACAGAGCCCGGCACCCCCTTCTGCTCCCTGGCGCAGGGTGCGTGACTCACACACACAACTCACACCTATACACGCACACCTGGTCTATCAGTGTGCAGGCTGCCTGGACAGCAGCATGTTTCTGGAATGTCTCACTACATATTTTTTCTAATTTTTTCTTCTATGTGCTTTTTTTTTTTTTTTTTTTTTCCTTTTCTACTGAGAACACAGTTTACTTCTGTAACTGGAGAAAGTGCCAACCCCAGGGTCAGCTCAGATGAAGTGCCTGGTGTGGCATTCAGGTCTTCCCACCAGTGACAGAACTTGGACACTCCTGGAGGGAAGACAGTGAGGGAGCCTCTGAGGGTGGACACTGAGTACCTGGGAACTGGAACATTCTTGGCCTACCTAGAGTTACTGCACGACAGCTGCTGCTGCTGCTAAGTCGCTTCAGTCGTGTCCGACTCTGTGTGACCCCACAGACGGCGGCCCACCAGGCTCCCCCGTCCCTGGGATTCTCCAGGCAAGAACACTGGAGTGGGTTGCCATTTCCTTCTCTAGTGCATGAAAGTGAGGAGCGAAAGGGAAGTCACTCAGTCGTATCCGACTCTTAGCGACCTCGTGAACTGCAGCCCACCAGGCTCCTCCATTCACAGGATTTTCCAGGCAAGAGTATTGGAGTGGGGTGCCATTGCCTTCTCCGGCATGACAGCTGCAGGGGCCTAAAAGTGACCCCACCCTCACCATGGCCAGGCCACAGGCCCTGAACACTGCACAGGGCCATCCAGCCTGTTCTTCCTCCCCAGGGCTTCATCTCCCTTCGGACTCAGCTACTAGTCTTGGCAGAACGTCAAGATTCCAGAAGAGCTGGTTTCAAGCTAACCTGACCCCAAACATCCCCACGTCTGAGAGCCACTGTCCCAGCCTAAGGCACTCAGCGCCGTCTACTGTTCCTTCAGTTCATGCGCTTTCCCTTTTGCTCTATACTGTGAGTGTGTATAAGGAAGGCACACAACATCTCTGCGATGTGGGGCATGTACAGAATTTATCCATAAACGACCAGCAGTGCATTCACACTCCATTACAATTAAACGCACGTAGGTCCCAGCCCTGGGGGTGAGTACATAAACCTGTCTAGAGACCATGCTCCCAGTCAACCAGCACAAGGGACTGATTATGCCTTCTGCTGTTTGCAAACGTCTCTGCATTTTCACGAAGAAGCTGCAAACCCTGGTAAGCAGGTTGTGCAAACCTATGTGACAAAGCAAAGCAGGAGAGCAGACAACACTCTGAAGGGAGGGGAAGCCATGGGGGTCCTGAGGCCCAGACCCACCCGCTGATGGCCAAGCACTGACATGACCAGGCCAAGCTGCTCGCCCCCAGGCCGATCCCGCCTCACTGCTTAGCCTGTGAGGGTCATTCCTGAACCCTGTGGGGAATTCCCTCATCATTCCTGACACACAGGCGCTGAGTTTCAAGGGGGCTACAAAGCCTTCTCCAAAAGCCCCCATCATCCCACACTCTCCCGTGGTGCAGCTTCAAGGTCCAAGAGAACTGACTTAGTTTTGCTCTGTAACTCCCCAAATCAGCACATGAGCAAGAGATACCTCCTGTTCCAGAAGCCACCAAGCTGAGCAGCTTCTGGGCCTCAAGTCCCAGGAGGGCAGGGAGGGTGCACCTGGAGGGGCAGCACCCACAATCCCTGCAGCAGCCTCAAAGCCTCGCGGCTCCAAAGAGGGTCCGAGCCAGCCCTCACCCACAGCAAGTCCGGAACGCCACTGCCTTTCACATGACAGATGTGTTAGATGATAAATGCACAGCTAGATGGTAAAACAGACAGATGATAAATAGGTTGGAGAGCTGATAGACACACAGATAGAAGATACGCAGACACACACATAAACACATGAAAAATAAGTCAACAAATACAAACCCACATACAAGCAATACAATCAGAAAGCTAGGCCTCAGCCTACCCTCACAGTATTTCCCAGCTTCACCTGCAGCCTGAGCTGTTAGAGCAAGTTAGCCTGAAGTAGCACACAGCGACTCAAGACAATCTGACACCCACCATAAGTTTGTAACTAGAGAGCGAACTCCTTGAAGGCCAGCCCTCTGTGCCTTCCAGCAGCCCCCCACCACCTAAGTGGATGACAGCAGCTGGAACCCCCACACACTGACAATCCACCCCAGCCTACCAGCAAGGTGCCTGACCACCCTCGGGGAGGAGCGCGCAGGGAGGCAAGCATAGCCGCAGCCTAGCGTGGAGGGGCTGCAGGAGGTGGGCTGAGGGAGGTCACGTGAGGGGGATAGGACTGGGGTGGCGTAGCCAGGGCCAAGGCCCTGCAGGGGGACCAGCGAGGGAACCAGTGCAGCCAGAACAGGTGCAGAAGGGAAAGAGTGAGGAGAGGATTCTCTAGGAAGAATAATGCAGGCCCTCTGGCCAGTCCAGAGCCTCCAAGAGGCTGGAGAGAAAGCCTCCTGCCTTACTGCACCCCTCAGCAGCCAGCTGTGCCTGGGGTGACAGGGCTCGTATCCACAGACCATACAGCCCCCCACCCGACCCCCTACAGAACACAGCAACATTCCACCAGCGCCACCCTGTAAGAGGCGACAGATGACCAAGGTCAGGAAGCAGACCCGTTCGTGGCCAGCCACCTGGTTCTCAGCAGGAACCCCAGTAAGACATGAGTGTCCTCACTTCACAGCTGGGGAAATGGCATTCAGGACTCTTAGGTGTATAGAACCAAACAGTTAGGAGGCAGCAGCAACTTCTGACACCAAAACTATGGGTTCTTTCGATCCCCCGGCCCTCCATGGTCCACAGCCCATCCTGCCCAGCCTGTCCTTGGGTCAGACTGAAACCAGTGAAGCTAAAGGAGCTTTTCCCGGGGAAGCGAGTCTAGCCCTAAGTCTAGAAGGACAGAGGACTCATGAGTGAGTCACCACTTCTAAGCCAGGTTCTGAGATCTGAAGGGCACGAAATCCTGCAGCAAGGGAGAACCTCATTCTGGGGTTTGGAACCAAGCAGATGATGAGCAGTGGGTGGGATCCAGATACACCGGAGAGAAGCCCCATGGCTGCTTAGGGAGTTCACACCTCACGCCGACTGGAAGCAGCCCAATTTGTCCAAACACCGCACTTATCAGGACCGCACTTATCAGGAAGGTGACATGTGACATCTCTATTCGTCTTTACTTAGAAGCAAAGAAGCCCTCATCTATCACCACAGTACAGGTCATGCCTTAAGAATGTCTGATTTTTTTTTTTTTTAAAGAACTTCTTTATTCACAATATTCACCGATGTTGCATTTTGCATATTTGCTTTGTCATCTGCCTCTCTTTATGTTATTATGTGTATCACAGATCTTCCTCGATTTACAAATGGGGTTACAGGATATAACCTGTAACCCTACTGTAAGTTGAAAATATAAGCTGAAAATGCATTTAATATACCTAAACTTACTGAACATCACAACTTGGCCTTGCCTACCTTAAACATGCTCAGATGCTTACATTAGCCTACAGTTGGGTAAAATCTGTCTGATTTATTTTAATGCACACATATATATGGAATCTAGAAAAATGGCACTAATGGAACTATTTGCAGGGTGGGAAGAGAGACACAGATGTAGACAACAGACTTATGACACGGAGGGTAAGGAGAGGGTGGGATGAATTGGGAGAGTAGCAGTGACATACATACATTGTGCTTTGCTAAGTCACTCAGCCGTGTCTGACTCTGCAACTCCATGGACTGAAGCCCGCCAGGCTCCTCTGTCCACGGGACTCTCCAGGCAAGAATACTGGAGTGGGTTGCTATGCCCTCTTCCAGGGGNACTGAACATCACAACTTGGCCTTGCCTACCTTAAACATGCTCAGATGCTTACATTAGCCTACAGTTGGGTAAAATCTGTCTGATTTATTTTAATGCACACATATATATGGAATCTAGAAAAATGGCACTAATGGAACTATTTGCAGGGTGGGAAGAGAGACACAGATGTAGACAACAGACTTATGACACGGAGGGTAAGGAGAGGGTGGGATGAATTGGGAGAGTAGCAGTGACATACATACATTGTGCTTTGCTAAGTCACTCAGCCGTGTCTGACTCTGCAACTCCATGGACTGAAGCCCGCCAGGCTCCTCTGTCCACGGGACTCTCCAGGCAAGAATACTGGAGTGGGTTGCTATGCCCTCTTCCAGGGGGTCTTCCTGACCCAAGGATCAAACCCATGTCTCTTATGTCTCCTGCATTGGCAGCTGGGTTCTTTACCACCAGTGCCACTTAGGAAGCACATATATACACTAACATGTGCAATACAGATAGCTAGTGAGACGCTGCTATATAACACAGGACAGGGAGCTCAGATCGGTGCTCTCTGATGACCTAAAGGGGTGGGACGGGGGAAGGGAGGGAGGCTCCAGAGGGAGGAGATATATGTATACATATGGCTGATTCACAATGTTATACAGCAGAAATTAAAACATTGTAAAGCAATTACAATAAAAGAAAAATAGCTGAGAACTACTTTGCTGAAGTCTCTTGAAGACAGTTCCTTGCTCATAAGTAATCCTGCATCCTGACCTTGGAGAAGGCTAAGGAAACCTCTCTACCTGTAGACCCCGGGCCCTTAGATCTGTGCTGCAAACTCCTTTTCTCTTGTTATTTTGCAAGAAGAGGGCTGCCCGCCTGCCTTCCTGGAGAGCCTTTGGAGTCTGAGCCCTGCAGGCCACCACCGCCCTCTATGGATCAGTGCCAGTATCCTGGGTGAAGGCAACTCGGGCACCTCCCAGTTCCTCCCAGTCTCCCTGTCTCCAGGGCAATGCAGCAGCCGTCTCCACCCCGCCCAGCCTCCTTCACCTGTGTCCCCTTTGGCACGTGCTAATCACAGCCTGCAACTTCTAAAGGTACCAAGAAAAAGAAGGAAAAAGGAAAGAGACACAGGTGGGATCCGTGGTAAAGGTTAATTAACTATGAAAGGTAACCCAACGAGGCCCGGGCTGCTTCTCCTTAAAGGTGCTGCTTAGGCTCAAAGCTCATCTGCTTGGACCAGTATGTGGTCCTGGGACTCTGATGAAGCCGCTGGCCTCCCTGGGCATCAGTCTCTTCTGATAAAATGACACCTTTTGGATCTAGTGCTCAGAAGGCCTGGCCCAGCCCTGAAATCCCCGAGCCCATGGTTCCAAGGCAGAGACTAGCAAGCTGTCTACCGATAAAGAATCAGATGACCTGCCTGGGGGCTCTCTTGTTCAACATATTTTTCAAATTATTAAAACTCATTTATTTTCCAAATGGGGCTATTTTCATATTTGAAATAGACAACAGCAATTTTGCTGCCAGGTATCCGTCTTTCAACTGTGGACAGTAACCAACATGACATCTGCATGCCGATACGGACTTCTCTTATTAACAGAGGACAGAGATGTGCGCCACTGGCCGAGACCAGCTGAGGCTCAGTCCAGAGCACCTGGTGACTCTGGCCCAAGCACCTCTGGGAGGGAACTACTTTGCCCCTGATAACTGCGCCTCTATAAGAAGGAAAGGATGGGGTTCGGACAGGCAGACGCAGGCCAGCCACATACTTCCAAACAACAGAGGGAGAAAACAGGGTGCCTTGGGGTCCTGGCGGGGACCACTGGGGTGAAAAGGCAGCTGGCAGCTCACTGGGGATGAAGGCCAAAGCACATGGCCAGTGTGGGAGTGCTGGTGCTCCCCGGGCACACGCCCTGCCAGCCCCGTCTGGGCTGAATAAACACTGGTCTCCACAGTGCCCGGGAGACCCTGGCTCACAGACATGGGGGCTATCTGGAGGAAAGGGGGAGGCAGGATCCTCATCCACTGGGCAACATCTCCTAAGAGCCACACACTCCCCAGGGCGGGTAGGGTTCCAGGACCTTGGGCTCCCAGCTGACCTGAGGTTGACTTGGTTCTGTCAAATATCCCAGCACCACCTCGAATCAAGACTTCAATCTCTGCTATCTTGACAGGATGCCAAGTATCTTATACTTTTTCAAGGAAAAGGTGTAGTCCATGTATCACAGGAAACAAACACCCTGAAGCCTTACTCTGGATGCAAAAAGTGCCATCGAAGGCTTTGGACGAGGGAGCTGCTGTCACAGCCAGCAACCGTGTCCAAACCAAAAGACCCTGTGTCGCCAGTAATGAATGCCAATAATAATCTGCCAATGTGAGAGGCAGATCACTGGCTTCCTATGGGCTTCTACAAAAAAATGGTGCTCAACAAACCCGACACAGGAGTGACACAGCACAGACGCCACATCACCGAGGGCCTCAGTGGAGCCTAGGGGACCACCTGAAAGGCTTACAAGAGGGATCTGCTTTGGGCTGCAGGGAGGGGTGGAGACAACAGCGGCTATGGGCTATGCACTCTGTCACCCTCCAATCCCCAGGGCAAGAAAGTGGAGGAAAAGACAAAGCAAGACCCGCCACACAGGAGTAAGCAGCAGGGCCAGGGCCAGACCCACGCCCATGCTCCTCGCCATGGCCATCCTCCGGGCTTCTCCGGGAATCCCTTCCTGCCCCAGGAAGCTGTGACTACAGGGCCACGTAGGGACAGCCAACTGACACAAAGCCAGGGTTAGCCACACAAGGTGTCCCTGCATTACCAGGTTCCACTCTCCCTTAGTTTGGCGCAGAGGTTAAAGCATCTTTCTGCAATGTGGGAGACCTGGGTTCGATCCCTGGGTCGGGAAGATCCCCTGGAGAAGGAAATGGCAACCCACTCCAGTATTCTTGCCTGGAGAATCCCATGGATGGAGGAGCTTGGTGGGCTACAGTCCACGGGTCGCAAAGAGTCAGACATGACTGAGCGACTTCACTTCACTAAGAACCAGTAACGGAGAAGGCAATGGCACCTCACTCCAGTACTCTTGCCTGGAAAATCCCATGGGTGGAGGAGCCTGGTGGGCTGCAGTCCATGGGGTCGCTAAGAGTTAGGCACAAGTGAGCGACTTCACTTTCACTTTTCACTTTCATGCATTGGAGAAGGAAATGGCAACCCACTCCAGTGTTCTTGCCTGGAGAATCCCAGGGATAGGGGAGCCTGGTGGGCTGCTGTCTACGGGTCGCAGAGTCAGACACAACTGAAGCGACTTAGCAGCTCAGCAGCAAGAACAGGCAATAGAACTCCAGATGCTCCAGCTATGTGGCCTTGAGCAGGCACCTTGGCCTCTCTGTGCTCCATGCTCCTTACCTAGAAAGTAGGCTGATAACTACAGCAAACTCTCTGCAAGGTGGCTGTGAGGTTAAAGCAGCAAAGGCCAGTCACACACCCAGAACAGGGCCCAGCCAACAGTAAATGCATTGTTAACATTTACAGCAACATACGTGTTTTCTAGGAAACCATGAGATGAGGTGAGGGGAAAATGAGAACAGAAGAAGTGCCTTAGTAAGAACCACTCAGAGGACTTCCCTTGTGGTCCAGTGGCTAAGACTCCCAGTTCCCAATGCAGGAGGCCTGGGTTCAATCCCTGCTCAGGGAACTAGATTTCACATGCTGCAACTAAGACCCGGTGCAGCCACATAAAAAAATAATTTTTAAAAAGAACCACTTGGTAGAGAGTGCACACATGTCAGCAGAGGAGGAGAGGCCACGGATGCTTCCCTGTGAAGATGCAACAGCCCCTGTTTCTGTCACAAGCACAAATACACACACATACATACACACACACACACACACACGCACACACACACACTGCGGGCCTGGCACAGGGGAGAATCAAGCCTGTGTTGGGGGGATGATGTTCCCATGTCCCCTTGCCACACAGTAGGGCAGGCAGCAAAGCACTGGGATCTGCAGGATGAGGGAAGGAATAAACCCAGCAGTCATTTCAAAGCCACAGAGGGCTGACCTGGCCATTTTAAGGGGCAGGAGGATACTGTTTTACATTTCAGTAAGGAATATCTAGTTAGCTTTATCTTCAGGCTAATAAAACGAAATGGGGTATATTTATTATTTAAGTGGCTTAAACAGACTCATCATCTAAAAGAATAACAGCTGAAGAGTACCAACTCTCTACACCGTCACAAGTTTGTACCATATGGAATCAATGAAATAGGGGGTGGCTGGCTATTAGGAAGAAACTGTCCATCGAACAGCCAGGCAGTGAAGCACCAATTCAGACAACCCAGTGACAATGAAGGACAGTCTGTCCCCACAGACCGTACAAGGTGGGTTCTGCTCACCGGCTGGCTGGGACAACATGCTGCACCCGCCCAGGTACAGGCTTCGGTAACACGTTCTCACCCACGGGATCCCCCAGATCACCCTGTGGAAGTATCTAATGAGATTACCCCCACTCCCCACAAAGTGAGGAACCCGAAGCGGAGGCCTCCCTCCCCAGGCTCACCACCCCCAACTCTCAGGGTGAAGTGTGGCACTGAGATCCCTAGGCTGCGCCCCCGTCTCCCACCTCCCCTCTCCCCCTCCACCTTTTGGGTAAAGAGCAGATAAAGACCTTTCGCAGCTGCCATACCAGGAACTTGGCAGGGCCAGAGGACACTTCACGGCCCCTAGCTTCCCAGAGTCGCCGGACCTGTGTGCTGCTCCCAGCCATGCTGACCAGCCCTGAAACTGGCGCTGTGAAAAGGTCCCGTAAAAAGGAACAAAAGGAACATTGCATAACCAGAGCCAGATTCACAAGGAAGCACAGGGCCTGGTGGCAGTGCATAAATGTCATCACCCAGCTGGTGACCAGGGCGGGGGTTCCCTTAAGGAAACCAACTGAAACAGCTCTGCACATTCTGTTTGTTTCTCCAGGAAAACAGAGTTAAAAATACATTTTAAAACTTTTTGAGGGACTTGCGTGGTGGTCCAGTGGTTAAGACGCCATGCTTCCACTACAGGGGGCACGTTTGATCACTGGTTGGGGAACTAAGATCCTGCAAGCCACATGGCATAACCACAAAAATAAAAAAAATAAATTAAAATCTTTTAAAAGGCAACAACTAGCCACATCCAGTTCAAACACGAAGGCCTTCATGTGTTCACTCATTCATTCACCTACTCACTGCCTGGCTGGTAGAGTGCAGGGGTGAAGTGTACCTGCTTTGGAACCTTAATGCCTGGGTGAGACCCCTGCTCTCTGACCTTTGAAAATTACTCCTCCATGACTCCGTTTTCTCATCTGGAAAGGGGGGGGGTATTGGGAGGATTAAATAAGGAAATGTGCAGAGCTAAGAATGGCATCTAGCAGATAATAAAAGCTAAATAAATCTCAGCTTCACGTTCAGTCCTTGTGTTTGGGTGCCAGGGAGGGATTGGCCCATGGAAGTGAAACTTCCCCACAAGCCCACACTAAATGCGGTAACCTGCCAAGACCACAGCTCCATTCAAAGAAATAAGACTTGGGCAAAGAAACTCCCAACGTCAGACAGCCAGCAAGGCATTGTTCCCTTCCAGAACAAGAAGACCAGAAACAGATTCATTATCAGGATTGCCCACCTTGAGAATTTTTTTTCTTTTTTTTTTGAGAATTTTTTTCTTAACACTCCTACAAGTG
This sequence comes from Neotragus moschatus, assembly GCA_006410615.1. NCBI lineage: Eukaryota > Metazoa > Chordata > Mammalia > Artiodactyla > Bovidae > Neotragus > Neotragus moschatus. The sequence goes on from SJYA01000663.1 coordinate 2,728,270, forward strand.
AACAACAATTACCATAAATTACTAGAAAAATACACACCCCTCTGAAGTTGCTGCTGCTGCTAAGTCGCTTCAGTCATGTCCGACTCTGTGCGACCCCAAAGACTGCAGCCCACCAGGCTCCCCCGTCCCTGGGATTCTCCAGGCAAGAACACTGGAGTGGGTTGCCATTTCCTTCTCCAATGCATGAAAGTGAAAAGTGAAAGTGAAGTCGCCCAGTTGTGTCCAACTCTTCGCGACCCCATGGACTGTAGCCCACCAGGCTCCTCCACCCATGGGATTTTCCAGGCAAGAGTACTGGAGTGGGGTGCCATTGCCTTCTCCGCCTCTGAAGTTAGGAAACTAAAAGTGTGTGAAAGTCGCTCAGTCATGTCTGATTCTTTGCGATGCCATGGACTATACAGTTCACAGAGTTCTCCAGGCCAAAATATTGAAGTGAGCAAGCCTTTCCTTTCTCCAGGGGATCTTCCCAATGCAGGGATTGAACCAGGGTCTCGTGCATTGCAGGCAGATTCTTTACCAACTGAGCTAAGGTAATGTCATTCTGCCCCCAAGCTCAACTATGAGAAGCAAGGTTTTGTTCATCCTAAGATTTGTTGTTGTTCAGTCATTAAGTCATGTTCTGAAACTATGTCTATGCTTATTTGTCACCAAATACTCAGATTTCTGAGATGCGTAGGCTGGTCTGAACTATGTGGAACTCGGAGGCTGATGAAGGGAGGGAGGGAGGCCCAGGACAGGCAGCGGAAACCGTCCTTTCACAATCAAGCCTGATGTCCCAGAGGGGCTGGTGGGCAGAGGTCTGCAGGGCAGGCAGCGGCCACACCCAGGAAGCAGAGCGTGGGAGCCAGGGTCAGGGCTCAACGCTCCATGTAACTTTCACAGTCGCATTACAGCAGAGTGAGGACAGGAGCAAACAGGAAAGGCACCAGGAACAGACTCAGTGCCAAGTGCAAGTGGAGGCCCTGCAGATGCCTCTGGGGAGGAACTCACTGCACTGGGGAGCACGGCCAGCTTCTCTTTCCAGAAGCAGTTCCCTCCTCCCATCTTGCTCCCTCCCTGCCCCTGGCCTGATGTGGCCCACGAGCGGTTCAGCAGGAGCGGGGAGGCTGGGAGCACAGGAGCCCAGGGGGCCAGTCCCACAGTGGAGCCGAGGGCTCAGTGGCAGCGCATACATGGGCTCCGGCTGAGGGCCTCCTGCCAGGACTCTGTAGGAACCAGAGAGGGGTCAGGAAGGACCGCACAGAGCAGGGGTTGCGTCCTGCTGGCACAAACAAGTCCCCCCTCTGTGGGGATCAGAAAGAGCAGAGCCAGAGCTGCCCCATCCCCCTATCCCTGTCCTCCTAAATTCCCCCAGGAAACCTACTGGGCTTCTTGGGAAGGCAGGTGTCCCAGAATCTAACAGGTGTCTGCCCACCCACCCACCTGCCTGCCTTCCGTCCTTTTGTATTAGCACAAAACCAAAAAACAAACACAAAATCAAAGTCAAAGAGTATGGCAGGACCAGAAAGAAGCAGGCACCTGATACCCCCATCAGCTCCTGAAATGTCATGTTCCTTGGTGCCAAGTTTCCAGGAGGCCAAAAGGATAAGGGAGGTAGTGGCTGGACACACGTCAGGCTGTGCGGACACTGCAGCTTTACAGGTGACCCAGCCTGTCTGAGGCTGCATTCAGCTCACTCCCTCGACACCCAAAGTCACAAGAGGAAGGACCATGAGCCGCTCAGAACCAGTGCCCCATCCCCTATCCCCCACTGTCAGAACCTCCCCTCCAGCTGTCTACACTAGAGGCTGTCCAGTAGATTTCATTTTATGAAATAGTCTGGTAAATCCCTTAAATTAAGAGGAAGATTCAAAATGGGTCCATTTTATAATTACATCTCAACAGGCACTCTTTTTTTTTTAATCAATTATTTCATAACAAGAACATTTCATTTCTTCTCACAGAATAGCACAGGGAGGGGTGCGGGCGGCCCTCACAGCCCTGGTCCCTGGCAGGATGGCCTCCAGAAGAAATCACCTGGGATCTCCTTCCAGGCCAGACACAATGGAGACCCCGAGCTGGGGAGCTGGACTGTCTGTCTTAGGTCAGCTCAGTCCTCAAGGACAGCAGGGGGTTCCTGAGAGGAACCACGGGGGTGAGGGATAATCAAGCCACTTGTCCCCTTACCTGTCATGTCAGCAGAATATTGAACTCTTCTAAGCTCCAAAATCACTACAGATGGTGATTGCAGCCATGAAATTAAAAGATACTTACTCCTAGGAAGAAAAGCTATGACCAACCTAGATAGCATATTCAAAAGCAGAGACATTACTTTGCCAACAAAGGTCCGTCTAGTCAAGGCTATGGTTTTTCCAGTAGTCATGTATGGATGTGAGAGTTGGACTAAAAAGAAAACTAAGCGCCGAAGAATTGATGCTTTTGAACTGTGGTGTTGGAGAAGACTCTTGAGTGTCCCTTGGACAGCAAGGAGATCCAACCAGTTCATCCTACAGGAAATCAGCCCTGAATATTCATTGGAAGGACTGATGCTGAAACTGAAACTCTAATACTTTGGCCACCTGATGCAAAAAACTAACTCATTTGAAAAGATCCTGATTCTGGGAAAGATTGAAGGTGGGAGGAGAAGGGGATGACAGAGGATGAGATGGTTGGATGGCATCACCAACTCAATGGACATGAGTTTGGGTAGACTCCGGGAGTTGGTGATGGACAGGGAGGCCTGGTGTGCAGCAGTCCATGGGGTCACAAAGAGTCAGACACAACTGAGAGACTGTACTGAACTGAAGCACCAGCTCTCATCTCTGTGCAACAGGTGAAGGGTGGCAGCCTCTAGGCTTCTCGAGGATTGGAGAAGTCAAGAGGCACCTGTCCCCATGGCTCCTGGCAATATCAGCTCAAAGGCAGACTCTTCACCCCTGAGGGCCCTGATGGAGAGAAGGTCCAAGCTCAACTCCTGTATATCACAAGAGAGGAACACGATGGGGAGGGACAGTGAGTTCTGGTGGGGAAGTAGATGGGGCCAGGTGTGGTGCCCCAAGGACAAGCTATTTACTCCTTACTCCATGGTGATGGAGAACACCCTGAGCCTGGGGAATCAGGTCTCAAAGACTCCATCAAATTCCCAACAGGAGCATTCTCAGCCCTAGTCAGGGATATGAACAATGCAGGAAGGAGCAGCCCAGGAGTGACTACCAGCCCCGGAAGAGACTGGATATGTCTCTAGAAGGTGAAGACCTATGTTATTAGCCCTGGGATAGGGTCACTCAACCTGGGCGGATGAGAGCTCTCTGCAGAGACAGGGTTTCAGCAGCAGAGATATGGGTCTACTCTGGGGTATCCAGCGGGGCAGTGTCCTGTCCGGCAGGCCCATTGCCCCAGTGCCCAGACCACTCAGCCCTCCACCATGGCCTCTCCTCCTGCCCACTTCTCAGGTTTGTACATGAACCGTTCACAAGTTCAGGGGGAGGCAGCTGCAAGTGAGTTAGGGTCTCTTCTTTCTGATGAGCAAGTCAGGGGAAAAGGTCTGAGGACCCCTAATCAATAACTGATCGACGATAGTTCATTCAAGGTTGTCATGTTCTTAAAAAGTCACCATGACACTGGCCAGGCTTCTGGTGCCTCGAAGTACCAGTTAGCACTTCAGGACTATAGCTGGGTGCCATTGTAAACAGAAATCACGAACAAAAAGCAAAAGAATTCTCCAAATGTGGCACTAAATATAAATACACCTGTTTACTCTTCGTCTGAGGGCTGAAACAAGAGGCACCTTGTACGACACAGCTGGTGAGTGCCCGCATGCAGCTCAAATTTTCTGCCCTTCTGCACATGTCCCTGGATGGCCACAAAATCACAGTGAGCGTTGATGTGGGGATTACAAATAAGTTTTCATAAATAGGCAAGTTTGCAAGTATATGATCCACAAATAATGAGGAGTGGCTGTANACACAGCTGGTGAGTGCCCGCATGCAGCTCAAATTTTCTGCCCTTCTGCACATGTCCCTGGATGGCCACAAAATCACAGTGAGCGTTGATGTGGGGATTACAAATAAGTTTTCATAAATAGGCAAGTTTGCAAGTATATGATCCACAAATAATGAGGAGTGGCTGTAACTGAAACTGTTATCTGAAGATGATTCAGTCTTTCATTCACCTAAGAAATACCTGGAAAATGTCCCAATTCTAATGTCCCCACATAACAAATTTGTCCCAATAATATCATGAAAAGAATCCTAGTCACAGTCTAACCCAATCACATTTGTAACTTTACAGGATGTCATTTCTTTATCCCGAGGATGCTTTACGCTCCTTAGGAAGCTAAGCCCCAGAGTTCTCTTGCCTCCTTGGATGGCAGGCTAAGCGCTGAATGCCACCACGCTTCCTTCTAAAGACACATCACTGTCTCTGCCGGAGCTCTGTTCTCACCTGAGAATTTAGGATGCCACACGTTGAGCTGCTTGGAGCATTTTTCAGACAGAGACTCTGAAGAAGCTGGCTCTGTGTTCTAGAACACAGACAAAAGGACCACAATGTTGTCTACACCATGCTGGGGGAGGCGAAGGGCTTCAGGAGGTGAGAGACTGTTCCCAGGAGGAAGGGATCTCAGTAAGGCAGCCCAGCACCCTTGCCCACCCCCCAGGCTGCAGAGTCCTCAGTCATCCCCACATTTAGCTCCCACCACCTGCCAGCCTTACTCAGTATGGGCCCTCCCCTGGAAAACATCTCCTTCTAGACCAGGTACCCAAATTTCAGCTGGCAGCACAACCACCCAGAAGGCTTAGGAAAAGAGATCTGGGGACAGGGGTGGGGTCAGAGAATGTGTGCTTCTAAGTTCCCAGATTTATGCTGCTGCTGCTGCTGCTGCTGGGCTGAGATCACACTTTGAAAACCACTGACTCAACTATCTGTGCATTGCTTGGTTTGTACTAAAACCTTGTTACCACACACTAAGATGACTTTGTTAAAGCTTCTCTCACTGTCACTTTCACTGACTGTGAAACCCCAATCTCCCAATCACTTTTGGAATGACCACTAGAGCAATGCTGTCAGCTTTTACTTGAATATTCCCAAGGACAGGGAGCTGATTTCCTCATAAACACCCAAGTCCATTTTAACTCTTAATTTTCCAAAGTCGTTTGTTACACTGAGTTTAACTCATTCGACATCAACCCCTTTGGAAAGGAAGCTGTATACATTTCTCAAAGAGTAAGAATGCCCTTGGCTAGTTTGACACTCACTTTTATGTAGAATGGTTTTTAAAAGCTTTATGAAGCAAACACTGATTGCCATTTTAGAAAACAATATATCAATCCCTTCTGTGTCCTGTGCTGATGTACACGGCAGGATTTCAGCGAAGCATTTCATCAAGCAGACACAGTGTCCTTCCAGAGGCCAGCCGGTCACGAGGCCACACTGGCCACTGTGGGCAAGCCTTGAGCCCTCACATGTGGAAAATCACTGCAGGGTGGGGAGCTGGCAGTGTATCTCAGACGTGCTGGGTGACTGGCCACTGGGCCTCAGTCGCCTGCTCACCCTGGGCTCTGTGCCTACACTACCTGCATCCTGCATAATAACCCTGGAAGCGGGAGACAACGGTGCGGAGCTTCAGCTGCCCCAGCTTCCAATACGCCCTAATGAACTGCATCTACACACCCACCCCACAGCCCCTCAAGGAACCACTGTAAAGCCAACCCCAGACATTACAGCACTTCATCTAATAAGTATTTCGGTATCTTTAGAATAGAGACGTCAACAACAACAACAACAACAAAATACCAGTATCATTAGCAATCATTCCTTAATATAAACCGAATACACCATCATATTTGTACACAAACATGTAATCCATCCCTGGAGAAGGCACTGGCACCCCACTCCAGTATTCTTGCCTGGAAAATCCTATGGATGGAGGAGCCTGGTGGGCTACCGTCCATGGGGTCACAAAGAGTCCGACACGACTGAGCGACTTGACTTCGTGTAATCAATGTTCCAACGTCCCTGTCTTACAAGCGTTGCTTTGGTTTTGTTTTTCACAGTCTGACACTTTGACTGGACCCACATCAAGCCTTACCATGTTTATCTAACCTATCTCTTCAGTTCCTTTACAACACAAGTTCCTCCTCCTCCTCTTCCTGCAGCGTATTTGAAAACCACTGGGGTTCTCGTTACCCAGAATTTCCCCCTTCTGGATTTTGCTGACTTCTCTGGAATTATTTTTCAGATCGCTCTGGCCCTGAATTTCCTGTACGTTGTGGGTGAGTCTGGCTTAATTTGATTCTGGTTTGATTTCTGGTAGGGGCAAATATGTAATCAATGTTCCAGCATCCTTCACATGAGGCCCTCATGACCCCGCCAGCTTCCTTTTCTGACCAAGGCAGTTAGAGAAGGTCACGTCCTAGAGCCAGCTGCTTCGCTCTTATTAGCAGTCTGAAACAGGGCTATTCTATCACTTTCTCAGCATTTGTCAGCCGGAATTCCTCACCAAATAAGACTTTCTCCTTTCATCTATATTTAACTCTGAGGTATAGACCAAACGTGAAAAGAAGGTTGAACGCTTGATTGCCTTTCTTTACCAAATTTCACGAGCTGGCTCCTTAGCACTCCAGCAAAAGTCTCAAAGTCACAAAGCCGAAAGCTGTGACAGCTCCAATCCAGGCAACACTTAGAGGTCCCAGTCCTGAGCTCCACACCTGCTCTCCAGAGCCAGTTCTGGAGACAGGCCCCTGGATCCCCACACTCCCTGACTCCCGGAGAGGGCCAGGTGGAGGGCCCGAGGGCATGTACAATTTGGGGAAGAATCTGACTCCCCAACCTGGGATCCCAAACTGACAGCCAGAGTCACTCCACCCCTCGGCCACTGCTCCCCGGCAGAGACTTCTATGTGGTGGAGTTCGCTGTTTTGCCTTTTTAAAGGAATACTCTAGTTACAGGTAAAAATACAGGCAGGTAATTCAAGTGCTATGGTAATATGATGCTTCTCCTCCATCCCAATTCAAGGCATTGAAAAAATAAGCAGTCGGTTTTCCCTTTCAGTAGTCACTGCTATTTCCACCACCAATCACACAAAACCACTGTCTTCAGGTGTCCCTCCCACACTTAAAAACCTGTGACTGCTACAGACTCAGGGCCATAAAAGAAAATAAATAACACTCGACCTGAGTTTTCTTATCCACTGCAGACTTCCAGCCTTTGGACATGGGGACACCCGTCATTCCTTGGAAACATTTCTAAAGGCCCGTCCCTGGGAGAGGAGCTGTCACTCTGGAAGCTGTTGGCCCTGGTGACCTGAGTGCCATCACCCCAGAGCACGGGGCATAGGGATCCAGGACAAGGGTGGACAGGGACACCGAGCTGCATGTGCCACACCTGGGTGGACGTGCAGAGGACACTGACATCTGACAGGCGGACAGGAACGGACACAGGGAAGCAACTGCTGGTGTGGCTGCGGGCGGCTGGCGTGGGTTTTAATCATTAGCTGGGCCCCATGCTGCCATGGGTTAATGTGTTTCCTGCAGCCTTCTCCTCACACCCGCAGGCAGGCCTGGCCACAGCAGGGAGCCACCAGCTCTCAAGCTGCAGCTCCAAAAGGGGTGGCTTTCCCTTAATTTGTGGAGGGTTGTCCCTCTTTCTCAAATGCCCCTGAACTGAGACTTGAGGAAAGCCTCCTCATGGCTGACCCAGAGTTCCCACTAAAGAACTGCAAACACTATCAGGGCCTCTTCAGGCCACCTCCCCAGAAATCCTGGCAATTCTACCCACCAAAGGTGAAAAAAAGCCAAAGCCTGGGTGTTATTTCAGGTGTGGAAGGGAATGGTGAAATCAAAGTTAGAGTAGACCAAAGTCTGGCCTAGAGGCACGTGCCTCTTCCCTGGAGATCTACGGGAACCGTACGCCCAGGTGCGGGGATAGCTCAGGGCAGCATTTAGGGGAGGTGCTGAGGGCAGCTGCAGGCAGAGGCCGGGCAAAGGTCAGAGCCCTTTCCGTAACGGGAACTGGCTGGCCCTGACCAGTCTGGCCTGGGTCCTGGCGATTCCCAAAAGGAATGGAAGAGGTCTTCCCATTCCATTGTGGACTCACGCCAGTCCAGCTCCCCAGCCTTCAAAAAGGACTCTGAAGTGAGAGAAAAAAAAAAAAATACAACAAACGAGCACCTGAGAAATGAAGTAACAAAGTCATCAACCCAGTCCAGAAGCCTGGCCTGCTCTGAGCTGCCCTGGAGGGGCTAGTGGCCATCTGAGTCCCCAGGGCACATGAATCTCAAGAACAGGGAGCTCTCAGACTGCATCTCAACTCCAGCATTTTCTCACTGCTTCCCCAAGCTGTAAATCCCTGGGCACTCCTGTCCATCCATACTTCTTGAGGATATGCAGAAGCAGCCAGCTGCAGCAACTGGGGAAATAGGGCCTGGGGCTCCCCAGAGCAAACCCAGACCCTCAGCAGCACCACAGGGCTAGAGCACCCTGCCTTTCCAGTGGAGATACTGCCACAAGCTCTGGCCTCACCCCTGTCCCCCGTTTCTAGTTACGTGACCTTGGCATGTCCCAGGCCCCTGAGTCTAGGTGTACTCACCATGCTTATCCCATCCTAACTAGGCCTTTCAGTCTCCATATACCCCTTCAAGGGTCTTCCATGGGGCTCCGCGTATGACTCATTCCTGTATAGACAGGCTACCTGGTGCAGAGCAATCAGATGACTTAGTTCCAAGGTTAAACTCTGGGAATACAGCATCGTGTATAGTTTTATTTGAGTCTCACCTGGCTTTTTACCAAAAACATAGATAATTAAGTTTGGTTCCACTGCCCAAGTGGAAGACTTGGCCTTTGATCTGACATGATTCTTGAGACTTTTCTCTATTTCTAAAATCAGAGGGATTAAAGAACAAGGAAGTTTGCAAGTGTATTTTGGCCTGAAACAAATTAATCTCATCATGGTGGTGGTTTAGTTGCGAAGTTGTGTGCGACTCTTGCGATCCCATGGACTGTACCCCAGCAGGCTCTTCTGTCCGTGGGATTTTCCAGGCAAGAACACTGGAGTGGTTTGCCATTTCCTTCTCCAGGGGATCTTCCCCACCCGGGTCTCCTGCACTGCAGGCAGATTCTTTGCTCACTGAGCTACCGATTCTGGTCCAATATGTTCTAATGAGACAGACAGCCTCCGAAGGGGCAGCTGCGCATCCCTACATGTGTGTAGGCACATGTGCACACGTGTTTTTGACTTTCAGAAAATACCATCTGTCACTCAGCTAAGACCCTGCTGTGGTATGCAGACCCATGTCTGTGCTTCTGAAGTTCACTACACAAATAGAAACAACCTATGAGCAGGAATGAGCAGCATCAAATCAAACACCTGCCCTTATAGACAAGGACAAGAAATTCCCACAGTGAGCCTGCTATGCATGGGAGCCCGCAGGAGGGACAAGGTTCCATGGGCTTCAGTAATACTTCACAAATCAGTACCAACAGAAAGCCTGTAATCTGTCGTTGTCACCTAATTTCGCAGTAAAATAAAGGGAATATCATCAGAGTATCTTTTTTTCCTCTTATCTCAAGCTCCTAATTATCCTTACTGAAATAATTCAATGCTTTTGGGAGAACCTGTCTCAGGTCACTCATGGGAACTGTGATGGCAACAGGGCGTGCTCATGGGCACGTGATCTCAGCAGTCCAGGAGCCCTCCTGTCCGTGCCATTCCATGACCACTTCCTCTGACTTTGTGAGTTTAAGCCAACTTTATTAAACAAGGGGCTCCCCGGTGGCTCAGATGGTACAGAATCAGCCTGCCAATGCAGGAGATGTGGGAGACATGGGTTCGATCCCTGGGACAGGAAGATCCCCTGGAGGAGGAAACGACGACCCACTCTGGTATTCTTGCCTGGAGAATCCCACGGACAGAGGAGGCCAGCAGGCTACGGTCCAGAGGGTGGCAAAGAGTCGGACGCAACTGAGCGACTAAGCACGCATGCACATACACACAAATACAAAGTGGTGTAGCTGTCAGAAGGCAGGCTGGAAACTATAGCCTGAGACAGTGTAATGTGACTCCTAATGTCACCTTTGGCAGAAACTACCCATTGTCTTCACTTTAATTAAACAAAGAGAAATAAAGCCGACGGAGTTCAGTAAACAGCTGGCTCAAATNCACACAAATACAAAGTGGTGTAGCTGTCAGAAGGCAGGCTGGAAACTATAGCCTGAGACAGTGTAATGTGACTCCTAATGTCACCTTTGGCAGAAACTACCCATTGTCTTCACTTTAATTAAACAAAGAGAAATAAAGCCGACGGAGTTCAGTAAACAGCTGGCTCAAATTTCAGAAGCTATTCTTATACAACCTCTCCTCCAGTTGGAGAAACCACAGTGGCCAAGCAAAACAATGGGCTGTATGCGTGCCAGCCGCCAGGTGAAGGCCTGCACCTGCGTCCTCCGCTGGGCCGACACTGCCCTGACCGCCGCCCACACGTGGCCCTGGGAGGCGGGGCGCGGCCTCTTTCAAGGACGGCAGCTGCTCTGAAGAGAATGAACTGACACCAAGCAGCGAGGGGCTTCCACAGGACTGGCTTCTCCGGGGCCTCTCCAGCCTGGACAGAGAACCATGTGTGCTTCCCGTGGGTGTGGCTGTGTGGGTGGTTCGCGCACAAGGACGCCCAGGGTCCCCGCGAAAGCTACAGCTGCACCCAGGAATGAGTTTCCGTTGGTGCACTGATATGAATGCACCCCCTCGGGCAGCACTGGAAGGGCAAAGATAACATGGAAAAACAAACACCACTGCCTCGTACGTCAGTAAAAAGCTCTCAGGCCAAGTTCAGAGCTCCATGAGGCCTGTGTCATGAAAAGCTCCTGTAATCAATCTGCCTGCCACCATCTGNAATGCACCCCCTCGGGCAGCACTGGAAGGGCAAAGATAACATGGAAAAACAAACACCACTGCCTCGTACGTCAGTAAAAAGCTCTCAGGCCAAGTTCAGAGCTCCATGAGGCCTGTGTCATGAAAAGCTCCTGTAATCAATCTGCCTGCCACCATCTGGAGGCTTTCACGCCACCTGCATCCTGACCACAGGCTCTTTTCCATGGGCTTCCTGAGTTCCTCTAAGTCTCTAAATGAGAGATGACAAGAATCAAGGTCTCAGAAGAGCCTGGCAAGGTGCCTTCACCCTCTCGCAGCAGAGGGAACACTCAATGAAACCGATCAAACTGGTTCTCCCCGGCAGATGGCAAGAGAACAAGGATCAAAAACAAAACACAAACAGCAAAGGCGGCTGAGACCTTTATCGCCCTCCTGACTTCACTGAACAACAAATAAGGATTTCCCCCACTCACTGTGTACTTTCCTTATACCAGAGCCGGTGGTAAGCATCTTCATACATTACTTCATCCCATCATCCTTACAATGACCCTCGAGGAAGATGGTAGCATCCCCACTCTATGGAAGATGAAAGCAGATCCCAGAAGCAAGAGGGCTCAGGTCAAGGTCACGCAGCTCTCTACTGTCACAGCCTGGGGGGGACCCTGAGCTGACCCCGCTCACGCTTGGAATCACTGCTATACTCTGCTAAATGTGCCTGTGAGCGTGAAGGAAGATCTACAGAAACAGCGAGAGCATACAAGCGACTCCGGCTACCTCTCCCATCGCTAATGATCATGGTCACCCAGAGAAACAGAGACAAATCCACCGTACAACCCAGCAGAACACAGGCCACACAGCCCACAAGTGTGACCCAAACAGGCAGAGAAGCAGTCGTTATCCTTTTCCATTTCTAAACGCCGTGCCCACGGCCACAGCCATGAGAGTGCCTGAGGATCTGATAAGATGCACTTCAAAGCTTGTATCTGATATTCCTCTAAAACAGTAATTCATCTCGATCTGGGATGAGGGGGGAGCATTTCTGGGCAGCTGTGGTTCAGCACCTGTCCCATACACATAGTCAACACCCTGCACAATTTTCCACATGGCACTTTCTCCACTGATTTGCCTTTTCCCCTCCTTGCTGATAAGGCACGTGCCGATAACGTGGTTTTCTTTTTACACTGGCTTCCAAGAAACTTGGAGCCTGTCTGCATGGTTTCATCAGCTAAGTTAACATTTACAAAAGGAGGTTTGCCTCCCAGATCTTTTTCTCAGCCCCACTATCTTCCATTTTTAGCCAAACTTCACACTCACCTTTTAAACCATCACAATAAACTAAAGATCTACAACCAGAAAAAAAAAAAGAAAAAAAGCTAGAAAAATGAGCATCAACACAAATAGCCAAGGGTTCAAAGTGCGACAAACACATGAAGGATCCCTGAATCCCTTGTCCCAAACACCCCAGGCAGCCACAAAGGTGCCTTGTCCAGCAAAGACTCTCACACAGCATAACTCCATCAAGTGCAGGGGCCCCTGCAGCAGCATGGGAGGTTGTCACATCCTGCTGGTATGGCCCATCACCAACCTCTCCATTCTAGTGAGAACACTGAATTATGCCCAAGTGTATTCAAGGAAACATGCCCCACGCTACTGTGGCCCCAGGAACGCAGGCAGACCTGGTGGCTCAGAGTTAAAGAGAGCTGAGATGCAGCTATTCCTCCACTGCCCAGAACGACTTCCTGCTCTCAGGTGACCTGCATAGCAGGTGATCGCCAAATGAAGGGTCCCAGGCACAAAAGTGGTCAGAGGGCCAGACACAGATGGGTGGGAAGAGGCATTCACACCCTCAAGCTGACCACCATCACAGCTTCAGGTGAATAAAGACATAGCTCCCTCTCCCAAACCTAAAAGGCTGATGAGTCCCCACGACCACTGATAACCCAAGAGGATGAAGCTGGAGGGAGAGGGGGACCCTGTATAAGTTGAAGCAGCACTGGGACGAGGTGGGATTGCCTGGCCATTGGGCACCTGAGATCCACATCTCCTCTGACCATTTTCCCACAGGTGCTAAATTACCACTAATTTCCTCTTCAGCTCCACTGACAGAATATGAGTTTTTCCCTGCGCAGTTATCCTCGATTTTAAAATGCGATATATCCTTGATTTTAAACTCTGACTGTTTATGCCAATGAACCTGTCTCACCTCTCACTGTCAGGTGCCAGCAAAAGAAGCCAAGATCAGAGGCGAAGGCCTATCAATGTCTGTGGCTTTGGAAAGCTACTTAACTTTTCTCAGGTTCTTCGCACCTCAGGTGGGTGAGCCAAGGTGACTTCTGGGCAAACACGCAGAGCAGGTACTCAATCACCATTACAAAGGGAGAAATAGAACCAGGATCTCAGTGGCCTGGTGAGGACCCACACAGCCCTCTGGTTCCCAAGGTGACATGGGGACGGTTGCTGTAATCTGGAGGTCCACCCTTGCCAATCCAAAATGCCAAGTCATGGTGCTATAGAAGGTTCTTGACTGATGCAGGGCCAAGAGAGAAAAAGTTGCTTTTGTGCCCTCTGCCCTGAGAAGTGACACTGTGTACCCAAGAGCCCTTCACTAAATCTCCACCAAAGCCGATGCATTTACACCACCCTGCCCAGCAAGGGCAGATGGAGCGGCACAGGCCAGGCTGGGCTGCCTACCTCTTTGCTACAATTTATTTATTTCTCCAGCAGCCTGGGGGACACAGCACTTCCTGAGTTTTAGGAGAGAAAGAACTCTCTCCTAAAGAGAGAACTGAGGGCTGAGTCCTTTGGAGGGTGTCTACTGCTGCTCTAGGGAAAAACCAGCTCTGGCTCTAAAAGCCACTGGGCTCTCAGCCAACAGAGGCCCCAGAAGCAGGAAGGTGGGCAAAGCCCACAGCAGGACTTTGGAATCTGTATATGGCAAAACCGGGATTGAGGGCATGGTGCGACGTCCAAACTAGAAAGCACGGAGAACACCTAATATCATCCTGGAGGAGGCGCCAGGGCACACCTATTTCCTCTCCTCACAGGTGAGGCTGGGAAAGGCGCACACTCCCCCAGGGAGCCACTTCCAATTTGCAATAAGAGAAGAGGGTTGTCGAATCCTGTTGTCCTGGAAGAGCACTGAGCCAGGTGTCCTACTAAGCCGTTACTAAGTTATTAACAAAAGGCTGACCTCCCACGCCCCCACCCCCCCCACCGCTGCCTCACCGAGGGGCGTGGGGTGGGGGGCGGGCAGTAAGGAGGTGGGAGATGGCAGAGAAAACACCCAGAGGCACAATGACATTCAAAGAATATCTCCATTTAGAAAGCAGACAAGGATAAAGATTTGCCGAAGTGAAAGTGTTATCATTGTTTACCTCTAATCTGATAGAAAGATGGTCAGAGCTTCCTGTTCCAAAGCCAACACATTGTGCTCTCTGCAGAGACACCTGGGACACAACTGCTCTGCCCACGTCGTTATCACTAAGGAAACGCACAAGCAGCATCCCTGTGTTCCAGCAGGGGAAACTCGGGCTCAGGGAAATGAATTCCTGAAGTAACTAACTGGTCAGAAAGGTAGTTCTTACAAAGGAGTGCACACTTCACCCATCTTTAGGCAAGTATGCAAACAGCTAGTGCAAGGTGGTCTAGGGTCCCCAGAGAGCTCTGTGAACAAAAGCCATAGCTCAGAGGGAGAGGATCCTGGCAGGAGACTCCACAAAGAGGGCACAGCAGGAAAAGTCTCAAGGAAACACCAATGACTTACCTGTTCCAGGTGGACTTGTGCACAGTGGGGACTCACCACCTAAAGGGAGAAGAAACATGATCAACGGTGGGTGCTCTCAAGAAGAAACTCAGCATCACAATCAGGTCACAGTTCCAGGATCTCAAGACAAGAAAGACCTAGAGTTTACAGAGTCCAGATTTTTGTTCATTTTCATAAAGTCCTAATCCTTTTCAGAGAATGTCATTAAAACCATGGACCTCTCTCCTCAAGAGAAATGCCCATTGCTCATAAATATAGAACCTTTATGTTTAATTTGGAAGGCCTAGGGGACTCCCAGGCCAGGAACTTCTGAGCTAGTGCAAAGCATTTCTCACCTGGGAGCCCAGGGAGCAGGGCCAGGAGAGGGAGGGGAGGGAGGCCTGCTTGGGGGTCTTCCAGCTGCCCCAGCATCTCACAAACACACTCAGAGCCTGCATTCTCTATAAAACAGAATGCCTTTTCTAGAACTATTTCCACAAGTGGAACTAAAATCAGAGT
The DNA here is from genome assembly GCA_006410615.1 of Neotragus moschatus. Taxonomy (NCBI): domain Eukaryota; kingdom Metazoa; phylum Chordata; class Mammalia; order Artiodactyla; family Bovidae; genus Neotragus; species Neotragus moschatus. The sequence goes on from SJYA01000663.1 coordinate 2,743,370, forward strand.
CTAAATGTGGACATTTCACTATAGGCTGGAGTTTACTATGTGAGACAGTGGGAAAGGAGTCCCTCTGACTCCACCCAGGCCCCTGCAGATGACAGCGCATTAAGAAAGACACACAGACCAATGTGATGAGGCCACAGTTGCAAAGAGGCCAGAAGAAATACAATTACTGGCGCCCAGGATGACAGACCCAGTGGGATAAATACCCCAGCTCTCAAGTCTGTCTTGTGGGGGGTGGGGTCTTCTGCTCCACCGCTTCCTGGCCATGGGACCTTGGGCTCCAACCGCTCTGGGCTTTGGTTTCCTCATCAGAGAACTGGAGGCAGTAAGAGCTTGTGGTGCTCAGAACAGGAGCTGACACAGGGCAGCTTCTCCTCTCAGGAACACGGAGCAGAAAGGGCTGTCGGCAAGTGAGGAAATCAGGTTTGCTTCCTGCAGTTCTGAACAGCCAGGATTCTAGCACCTGCAAGCCGGACTCAGCTCCTCCTGGCTTTTTTTTCCCCAGACCCCCTGTGGTTCAATCCTCAAAGAGTTTGCTAAAGATGTGTAATGGCAGCAGAAATTCCAGGGATCTGACTAACTGTCCTTGTGGGCTGGAGTGGGCAGCAGCGCACCCTTGGTTCTTGCCATGGCAACTATTTATAGTTCTCTTGCTTATCTGACCAAGTTCCTCAAGGAACATGATACACAGTCATTCATTTGTCTGGGACACATCATTACTCCACCAGGGTTCTGACTCATGCTCTCGTCTGGGACAGGGGCCCTCTCTCCTGGCACCCCCTCTTCTTCCTCTCTACCTGGCAGCCCCCCTCTCCACAGTACAGAATCACTGAGCTGAGGGTTGCTTCACTCCACACTGAGAATTCCAGGGAAGCACGAACAGTGTTTGGGAACACATGCACAGATGCCTAGAGGATGGATGTGCTGGCTGTCAGACAAGGAGCCGCGTGGTCATGGAACATGGTGATTAATTTATCCTGTGTACAGTTCTCACTTGGTGCAGGCTCATGCCCTGGTGCTTCACTAAATGCTTGGCACACTGGTGAGAAATATGCAAGCAATCAGAGTTCCTGCCTTTGACAAAGCACTACCCATATTTCATGCAGCGGAATACCAATTCAGCTGATGAAATGAGCTGTCAAGCCATGAAAAGATATGCAAGAACGTTAAATACTTATTTACTAAATGAAAGAAGCCAATCTGAAAAGGCTGCGTACCATATGATTCCAACTTTGTGACATTCTGGAAAAAGCAAACTATGGGGACAGTAAAAAGATACTGATGCCAAGGACTAGGGGACAGATGAGAACGTGGAGCTTTGGGGCAGGAAAACTGTTCTTTGTGCTACTGAAGTGGTGAATACATATCATTATGTGGCATGCGTGCTAAGCTGCTTCAGTCATGTCTGACTCTTTGCAACCCCATGGACTGTAGCCTGCTAGGATCCTCTGTCCATGGGATTCTCCAGGCAGGAATACTGAAGTGGGTTGCCATGCCCTCCTCCAGGGGATCTTCCAAACCCAGGGATCAAACCCACATCTCTTACATCTCCTGCACTGGCAGGAAGGTTTTTTATCACTAGCACCACCTGGGAAGCCGCACACGTCATTATACATTTGTTCAAATCCTAGAATGTATAACACCATGTAAATTAACTATGGTTAATAGTGATAGTGTTAGTCGCTCAGTCGTGTCTGACTCTTTATGACCCCATGAACTGCAGCCCGCCAGGCTTCTCTGTCCATCGAATTATCAAAGCAAGAATACTGGAGTGGGTTGCCATTCCCCTCCCCAAGGAATCTTTCTGACCCAGGGATCAAATCCGGATCTCCCACATTGCAGGCAGAGTCTTTACCATCTGAGCCACCAGGGAAGCCATTAGGGTTAATAATGTATCAGTACTGTCTCAACAAATATAACAAGTGTACCACACTAATGCAAGGTATTAATCATAGGGGAAATTAATCATAAAATCACAGAGGCACAGGTTAACTCACTTGTTTAATTTTTCTGTAAGTCTAATACTGGCCTGAAAAATAAAGTATAGTAATTATCTGGAAGATGTGTTTGTTAAGAGAACAAAAGCAAAAGCCCTATGCAATGTCAGAAGTTCGAGTTTTAAAAGGAGCCGTCACTAGGAAGACCATCCAGAAGTCAAGCACATCCTGCATCTCCCAATCCCCTGTAGCCACATGAAATGCAATGACACCTGCCACCTGGCCTGGCCCAGGATGTCTTCCAGAAAACCAAAGAGGGCTCCGTGCAGTGGGGCTCCCCAAACCTCATCTCCCAGGGCCATCACAATAAGCCCCACTGAAGACTGACATCACTTAGGAGCTATGCATTCAACACCCCCGTCTTATTTATACTAAGTACCTTCTCTTGTCAGGCACTCACTGTCCTTCACAGAAAACAACAGTTACAAAAGACAAGTCCTCAGGGAGGAGACACCAACTAACACAAACTGCATGAACTGTATTCTTCATTAGAAAGTGAGCATGGGGCTCCTCACTTCAGGGGAGCAAGCACCTCAGTTCAGGGGAGAAAACGTCAAGCAACAGCGCTGTATTCCCACCAGAAAAGAGCGTCTGGTCCAGGGAATCGATTACCAGCCCTACTGTCTGTTTTAACACACACTGCTGTGAAATGCAGACCGCACAAGTCTGCAGAAGAACCTGGAGTTAGAATGAATTTGCAAACAAAAACGCACAAGAAGTACCAACTGAGAGAAAAGGGGATGGTCTGGGAGGAAGGCAACCTTTCCATACAGAGAAAGCTAATGATTACATCAAGAAGTACAAACACCTACTGTAGTAAAGACCTTCATCAAGTGGACACACTGACACATGTCCCTTCAATGTGGCTCAAACCAAATCCCAGGATGGGAACCACAAGGAAATCTCATACATTTCCTTAGAATCAGAAAGAGGGAGGCAGCTGACCACAGTCTGGCAGAACCATGAAGCAGTCAACAGGGAGGACACAGCATGTTCTCACATGGGCCACCCTGCTCCGCATCGGGACACGCGCAGCCTATGGCCTGACCGGAGAGAGAAACCAGGGCTTCTCTGAGGGGCCACAACCAGCACTGGAGCCCCATGGCTGCAGGCTCTGCCTGCCTGCCCCTCGGGATGAAGACACCAGGGAACCGAGCCGAGGGCGGCCGTCCTGGGTTCAGGTTGGGTCAGTGACGGTGGGACAGGCTCACCTGCTTTCTCTCCCCATCTCTTCTGACCACAGGCCTCACCATGCCACCGGGGTCTTCTGCTATTTTCATTTGACAACAGGAAATGCCATGGTGCTCGTTCATTTGCAGGTGGCCTTGGCCATCCTCAGCAGGAAGGAGCTGGTGCTGCCTTAGCATTTGGCCTCTGCAGGGCCAGTTCCAGCTCACAGCAGGAGCTGAAAACTGAGCAGGCCCACAGCTCCCGGAGTGCATGGCCCCTACGTTCAGAGGGACTGGGCAGCACCCCCCTCACTGAGCCCCTTGCCTGCTGTGTGAGGTGGCCTGAACCAGCGGCAGCGGACGAAAACAGGGTTGTGTCACCTCCAGCAGGGCAACCTCACGGGGATGCCGGTGGCTCAATCACAGCAGGGCCAGGGCACCTGCAGCTCCTCCTCCCCAGCCCTCACCGGCCCGCACACCCCGGTAGCTGGTGAGCGCCCTGTCGGTGCCCAAAGTGCTGAGTCCCAAGGAGGCCGGGCCACACGGGCACAATCTTCTAGTCTGGTGGCCACAGGGGCCAAATTCCACATTCCTCTCCTAATGGAAACGTCTCCCCTTTCTCACCAGGAGGAGCCTGGGAGTGCAGTTGACACATGATGTGGGAGGGACAGGGCGGGAGGCTGAGCCAGCGCCCACTAGTGACTAAGGAAGCCCAGAGAGGCACCAGAGACCAGACTTTATGGCCTGTCGCTCTGTGCAGGGCCGAGTCACTGTTACCAAGGGCAACCACAAACAAACAGGGCTGCACCCGGCACACCTGGCGACGTGGCGCCGGCTGCCTGCTGGTATCAGCACCCTGTCCCAAAGCCAGCAGGTGGGCAGGTGAGCAGGACAGAGGTGGGACGTGGGGCCCTTGCACCCAAAGTGACTGTGCAGCAGGAAATGGGAGTGCAGGTGAGTATACGAGGGTGAGGGAGGGTAGAGGAGGGCTGTAAGAGTGGGTGGAGTGTGTGAGAGCGAGGGTGTAAAGAAGAGTGTGTGAGAACACATGAGTGTCTGTGAATGAGTGTGTAAGGATGAGAATGTGGGTGAGAGATGTGTGTGTCCCTATGTGACTGTGTGTCTGAGTGTGTGAGTGCGCATGTGTGTACACACTACAAAAGCCCAGCCCAGCACTACCCTGAAGCACCATGGCACTCAGTGGACGCCCCAGGGCCGAGCCCAGGTCTGTGGCAAGGTGCTTTCTCCGGAGGCATAAGGCCGCCTCTGACAGCCCACAGGCACCTCTGCTCATGTCTGGAGATGAATCCTGGAGGGAGCCCACACTTCAAGTCTCCATGTACCTCACAGAGATTTCCTTCTCACATGTTCTCCTCCTCGGGGGTACCACGAAACACTGAGTTCAACTCTGTTGTCACTGTTTCTTCTCAAATTTTATTTTAAGCCACAGAAAGAGCGACATTTTTCTCACCAGCTTCTCCAAAAGCATCACTGATGCTCTGCAAATCACTGTGTGCATGGTGGAGAGTTTAACCCCTAGAACCGCTGAGAATCCCAACTGTGCTGAGTCCCGTGAACGAGCTCCCCAGAAGCCCACAGCCCTCGTGCCCTAGAGCGTGTGGCACATGCCATGTTTTCAGATGCCACCACCGAAGTCTCCAGCATGGTCTCTCCTCCTGCCATTTATTCCCACCTGTTTCCCAGATAATTCTGCCAGATGAATCCCTCCAGGTCGGCATCAAGCCAGCCTGAGCAGATCCAACCCGCGCCAGGATCTTGGAAACACAGATCAGTTCAACAGCAGCAGCCAACAATGATCAAAATGCATTCAGAAACTGAACACTTGTGCAGAGATAGACCCACTCTCCATCACAGAAGTGCAACTCGAGCAAACAGGGTGAACCGAATGGCTCGCAGGCGGGGATTGAAGGCAGTCTGCTGAGCTGCACCAAGTACAAAGGCCTCGCTCTAGGCACACATTGCATCATTAAATAAAATTACTTTAGCACAGTTATTTGGATTCCAACCCAGGTTATGCAAAATCTAGAGTAAAGTTTACCTCTGTTTTATCTTTGGAAAGATAAAGACTCTGCAAAGGAAACTCACAATGAAATCAAGATTGAATCAATTTCTTTTCCATGTCAGCCTGTTAAGTCACAGGCTACTTGCTCCCCTTTGCCCTCCAGACCAGGAGCTGGAGAAACACATGGATACACTGTCTGAGGGGAATTCACAGTAACGGGGTGGGGTGACACCTCCCTTGTCTCTGCACAGGGCAGCAGTCTGGTGGGAGGAGGAGCAGAAACTTCATTATCATCTTTATTTTGTATGACTGCACAGTTTCTACTTCTTTCATTTCATGTTACTGATCGATAAAGTAGCAAGATGTTTTCTGTGCCCATTACAGATGACTGAGAAAAGATAAAAGTCCAATTATCTCTATTTCCATTACTACCATTTATTATAACTAGGGGGTAGAAAGATGAGAAGAGGAAAGCTGCCCTCCCCTAAAGCTCACAGTCTGAGAGGGAGCATGTCTGCTGTCTTGGTGGGCTTGGGTTGCCATAACTGATACCACAGCCTGAGTATACCACAACAGAAATGTGTCATTGCAGTCCCAGAGATGGGAGTCAGAGGCTGACGTGCCAGCAGGGCCGATTTCTCCTGAGCCCTCTCTCACTGGAGTGCAAAAGCTCCTCACCTTATCTTCTCTCATGCGATTTCCTCTTGTAAGGACACCAGTTGTATAAGGACAGGGCCACCCATAGGACCCCATTATACATTCACCACCTTTTTAAACCTAGACAGCATATTAAAAAGCAGAGACAATTACTTTGCTGACCAATGTTCATCTAGTCAAAGCTATGGTTTTTCCAGCAGTCATGTACAGATGTCAGAGTTGGACCATAAAGAAGGCAGAGCATTAAAGAATTGATGCTTTTGAAATGGGGTGGGGGAGAAGACTCTTGAGAGTCCCTTGGACTGCAAGGAGAGCAAACCAGTCCATCCTAAAGGAAATCAACCTTGAATACTCATTGGAAGGACTGATGCTGAAGCTGAAGCTCCAATACTTTGGCCATCTGATGTGACGAGCCGACTCACTGGAAAAGACCCTAATGCTGGGGAAAATTGAGGGCATGAGAAGGGGCAGAGGATGAGATGGTTGGACGGCATGATCAACTTAATGGACATGAGTTTGAGCAAACTCCAGGAGATAGTGAAGGACAGGGAAGCATGGTGTACTCCAGTCTATGGGGTCACAAAGAGTCAGACAGGACTGAGGGACTGAAGGAAAACAAAACCTCTTAAAAGACCCTATTTCCAAGTCCATTCACATTCTAAAGTCCTGAAGGTTGAGGTAACTACCTATGCATTTGGGTCTGGGGCCACATTCAGTCCATAGCACCCACCATCAAAGGCCTGAGAGGGCCAATGGGGAATGAAAGCCATTCCCACAACGTCATCCAGGCAGATTTGGGAAGGTGGTCTGTAAAAATGCTCCTCTGGGATGGGGAAACTCCAGTGAGGGGTCCAACACAAGCCTCCAAAGAATTACAGACTCCTTGCAAAGGGATGGCTCACAAAATGCCAATCTTCAAGGCTTTATTAACTTATTTGCCTCCTTCAAGCACTTTTCCTTAACTTTATCAAGCATGACCCTAGAATCTCTAATTAGGTTCACATTCCTCAGGAAACTGTTCTCCCACTGAGAGTTAAAGCTCAATTTAGCCTGTCTAATCCAGATGAGAACACACCGCCCTACAAATGCAATTAAACCTTATTGGTCCTGCCTGTCCCCCACAGCCCCTGGATGCAGGGGGCGGGTGGAAGAGAGAGAAGGAAAATCACTGGGATCATTTCAGTATAGTTTCCCTTCAATAAGTCTTCTAAAAACTATTCTTATTTTTCTTGCAATAACTTCTTGCAAGAAGCCCATGCATGGCAAAACACCCCCTTCTTTCACTGTGTCCCAACAAGCAAGGCACTTTAAAAACACTGGGTGCACCACGAGGTGACAGAGAAGGGGCTCAGATGTCAGTGGCAGAATGAGGAAGATGGGGGAGAGAGTGTATACTCTGGGAGTCCTCCGCTTCAGGTGCAAAGGCCAGCAAACTCAGGCTGCATGCAAGCAAGTGGAGGGCCCCAGTGGCACGGAAGGACTGCGAAGCGCCGAGCACACACCAACTCCCCACCTGTGATGTGACCACACAGATGACCCACCATCAAAACACATCAAGCTGGACATTTATGATCAGTGACCTTTCCGAATGCATGCTTCAGTGTTAAAAGTTTATTTTAAACTATATATCTTAGTTTCAAGTGCTACAGAGCCAGCTATGGAAGAATAGAAAAAGCTTAGGACTCTGCTTCAGAGACTGACATTCAGTTACTAGAATGCCCCCTGCTCTCTCCCAATTGGCCTGAGAGACTCAGGTGGCCCCCTGCTATCTGAACTCAGTCTTCCTCGACTGTGAAACAGATACCATCACCTCACAAGAGGGATGTGAACTTAGAGATATCAGGAAAGGCTGTCAAGATACACACTATCAGATCGTGATGGAAACTCCCGTCCCTCCAAGAGGACCATCCTGTCCGGCTGGGAGGATTCTGTCTGTCTCTCCCGACAAAGACATCCCACAGCAGTGGTCAGACGGCATTTCCTGAGGATGCAGCTGCAGCAGCAAGACTCCCCCTCTCATCACATTCAAGGTGGAGGAACAGGAGGGCATCTCCCCGACCCCCTGTTCACCAAGTCGGGCCTGGGAGGGGCAAGGAAATCTGAGAAGTGCTCCCTGTGACCACAGGGACACACGCGGCTCCCCAGAACTCCATGTGCTTCTGGGAAGGATATGTTTAGATGGAATGTCTGGCAGTTAATGCTGAGAATACAACTCAACCGGTGGTCTTAGCAAGTTAAGGACCACATTAAGCAAAATGTTTTGCTTTGTTTCTGCTCAAATGTGAAGATCCTGAATGATGAGAAGGTGCATGGGGATGACTGGATGGGACCCAAGCACCCGTGGCAGGACATTCCCAAGGACCCCCAACAGGAGGGCAGAAACGGCACCTCCATACAGCTGCCTTGGCTTGCTCCTGTGTTGCTGGGCCCGCATGTCCACACCAGTCAGTACTCCACAGGACAGCTGCATGCATCCTTCTAGGGGGCTGCTCCTGTCACCCTCAGAAAGGCAGGGGTGCTTCCCATCACACAGGCCCCCCAAGAAGGAAGCAGCCCCACCCCAGGGTGCATGCTGGCCCAAGGTGGGCAGGCCACACACAGTGCCTTGCCCTCCCTGGAGCGCAGGGATCCAGCACAGTGTCGGACCCCGCACTGCAGCTCCACTCCCCCCACCTCACCTTCCCTCTCCATCCACAGGGGCCCAGGGTCATCTCTCCCCCTGAGCCCCTTTGGCTGGTTCCTCTACTGAGAAAGCCCACCTTTTCCTTCCTACCCACTCATGCCCCTACTTCAAGGCCGGACTACAGGCTCCTTCTTCAGGAGACACACAGATAAGATAGATGTGCTTGCTCCCTAACGAAGCCCTTCCTCCCATCAAGACTTCTCCTTTCTTCTCTTCCCACTAAGCCTCTCCCTCTCCCCCAGCAAGCTGTTCCCCTCTCCCCCAGCAAGCTGTTCCCCTCTCCCCCAGCAAGCCCTTCTCCTTCCCCACTTAGCCCCGCCCCTTCCTCACTTAGCCCCTCCCCTTCCCCACTTAGCCCTCCTTCCCCACTTAGCCCCTCCCCTCTCTGCCAGAAAGCCCCCCCCTTCCAAAAGNGACACCTATCCTCTAGAAGTAGCTACACAAATGTAAAACCAGCAACTTGATTAGAAATGTCCTTCTCTGTGTACAACTGTAAGCAATTCTGGACAAGAGGTCTGAAGATGCCAACACAGATCCCCATGAAACACCCACAGACACACTCTGGCCATCACCAGGGCTGGGTGAGCCACATTTTGGGTTGTGACCTCAGTGCTGGCCCTCTGTTCTCAGAGGCCCTCACCCTCAAGATGTGGTCTATAGACACACATGCTAGGAGGTGTGGGGGTAGGGGAGCTGCCACAGGTACAGGGTGTCCAGATATGGGGGGAACAGGTCCAAAGCCAGCACCCTGAGCATGGAACCTGCAGGGATCCCTGAGGCCCACCCACAGGGGACAGGGGACAATGAAGTCAGGCAGGGCTCTGTCACCTCCCCCAGCCCTGTCTCTTATACACATCTCCCTCTCCCTCCCTTCTTCCCCAACTTAGCCCCTCCCTCCCCTCCCCTCTCCCCTGCACCAGGCACCAAGCTCTTGCCTTCTCTCTCATTCTACAAGGACACCTGCAAGGATGGGAAGTCTTTGCAGACAGCAACAAAGGAAAAAGGACCCTTCCTTCAGGCTTAAACATCTCAACCAGAACAGCCTAAATAACAACACTTTGTAATACAAGCTGGGTGGATCCAGGAGAAACAGAGTCAGGAGCTGCACCAAAAATTCAGGCCAAATACTGTGTGTGCTTTTGCTTTTTTTAAGAGAAGAGCTTAGAAATGCTATGACACCACCCCCATGACTTGTTAACACTCTCCTTATTGTTACAAAGAGGAAAGGAAGAAAAGGCACCTACAGAAGAAGAAGTTTTTAAGGACGGAAATGGTATGTGCCACAAAGGGGGAATACCAAGGAAATTTCTCAAAAAATACTTTGTCAGAAGTATCTAAGAATAGTACAATGAATAACCTGGTTTTTGCCAACTGTCCTTTGATCCAGGGAAGGACTGACAAGAAGAGGGAGAAAGAAAATGACAAATTTTAATAGATCATAAGTTATCATCAAAGCTCAGAAGAAAAACTTAAAAGTTTAGCATTAGGCTGCACAAGGCCAGCTAGCTCACTCTGAATGTCCACATAAACGTCCCACTAAACCCACAGGAGTTCACCATGATGAAGCTAAACCTCCATCCACGTTTGCAAAATCCTGCTGATGGTGTCACTCTCCACCAAGAATCCCAAAAGGAAAGCCTAGGAACTGTCAGCAACCCTGTCCCCATCTGGCCAGGACACCAATCCCATCTGCCAGTTCTTCCCCCAAATGCCCACGAATTCCTTCCACTGGCCTCCTCTGCCAGAACAGGCTTCCACCCTTGTTGGGCACCACTAAGCTTCCAGAGGGCCTCCTACAGCCAGGCAACTCCCCCAAAAAGTACTTATTAAAAGTAAAGAAGAATACCTCTACAAGGACAGAATCTCTGACTTCATAGCCTGTGGGAACCACTCACACAGTCTACCTCTCATCCTCCAAAAAACAAGCTCTTACGAGTTTATTCTAATGATGGTCTAAGCAGGGGAAGAGGAGGCCGACAGCCCAGAGCCCAGTGCCCAGCTTTGCTAGGAGAGAAGGGAGGCCAACTGGCTCTGGAAGTTCCTGGGGAACTAAGGAGTTGAAAGGTGCAGAGACACACAGGACACATGAGAAGGCCAGAGTCAAAATGCCTAGAAACACACAAAATTGAACGGTGCCAGCTGTACCCAGAGGTGACCAGAGGGCATCCCAGGAGTTATTTCTGTGCTTGAAGGAAGATGGGAGGCAGGCACTTCCTGAATCCTGGCTCAAAATAAATAGCTTTCCTAGAGAAAAAACAAAGCACAGAGTGCAACTGGAGTTTAATTTTACAGATTAAAATGTGAAGGCGGGGACTCAAAAGCTTAGTTGATTATTTCTATCCTGTTGCTAAAAAAGGAGAAATGGATTTTTAAAATATGACACCTATCCTCTAGAAGTAGCTACACAAATGTAAAACCAGCAACTTGATTAGAAATGTCCTTCTCTGTGTACAACTGTAAGCAATTCTGGACAAGAGGTCTGAAGATGCCAACACAGATCCCCATGAAACACCCACAGACACACTCTGGCCATCACCAGGGCTGGGTGAGCCACATTTTGGGTTGTGACCTCAGTGCTGGCCCTCTGTTCTCAGAGGCCCTCACCCTCAAGATGTGGTCTATAGACACACATGCTAGGAGGTGTGGGGGTAGGGGAGCTGCCACAGGTACAGGGTGTCCAGATATGGGGGGAACAGGTCCAAAGCCAGCACCCTGAGCATGGAACCTGCAGGGATCCCTGAGGCCCACCCACAGGGGACAGGGGACAATGAAGTCAGGCAGGGCTCTGTCACCTCCCCCAGCCCTGTCTCTTATACACATCTCCCTCTCCCTCCCTTCTTCCCCAACTTAGCCCCTCCCTCCCCTCCCCTCTCCCCTGCACCAGGCACCAAGCTCTTGCCTTCTCTCTCATTCTACAAGGACACCTGCAAGGATGGGAAGTCTTTGCAGACAGCAACAAAGGAAAAAGGACCCTTCCTTCAGGCTTAAACATCTCAACCAGAACAGCCTAAATAACAACACTTTGTAATACAAGCTGGGTGGATCCAGGAGAAACAGAGTCAGGAGCTGCACCAAAAATTCAGGCCAAATACTGTGTGTGCTTTTGCTTTTTTTAAGAGAAGAGCTTAGAAATGCTATGACACCACCCCCATGACTTGTTAACACTCTCCTTATTGTTACAAAGAGGAAAGGAAGAAAAGGCACCTACAGAAGAAGAAGTTTTTAAGGACGGAAATGGTATGTGCCACAAAGGGGGAATACCAAGGAAATTTCTCAAAAAATACTTTGTCAGAAGTATCTAAGAATAGTACAATGAATAACCTGGTTTTTGCCAACTGTCCTTTGATCCAGGGAAGGACTGACAAGAAGAGGGAGAAAGAAAATGACAAATTTTAATAGATCATAAGTTATCATCAAAGCTCAGAAGAAAAACTTAAAAGTTTAGCATTAGGCTGCACAAGGCCAGCTAGCTCACTCTGAATGTCCACATAAACGTCCCACTAAACCCACAGGAGTTCACCATGATGAAGCTAAACCTCCATCCACGTTTGCAAAATCCTGCTGATGGTGTCACTCTCCACCAAGAATCCCAAAAGGAAAGCCTAGGAACTGTCAGCAACCCTGTCCCCATCTGGCCAGGACACCAATCCCATCTGCCAGTTCTTCCCCCAAATGCCCACGAATTCCTTCCACTGGCCTCCTCTGCCAGAACAGGCTTCCACCCTTGTTGGGCACCACTAAGCTTCCAGAGGGCCTCCTACAGCCAGGCAACTCCCCCAAAAAGTACTTATTAAAAGTAAAGAAGAATACCTCTACAAGGACAGAATCTCTGACTTCATAGCCTGTGGGAACCACTCACACAGTCTACCTCTCATCCTCCAAAAAACAAGCTCTTACGAGTTTATTCTAATGATGGTCTAAGCAGGGGAAGAGGAGGCCGACAGCCCAGAGCCCAGTGCCCAGCTTTGCTAGGAGAGAAGGGAGGCCAACTGGCTCTGGAAGTTCCTGGGGAACTAAGGAGTTGAAAGGTGCAGAGACACACAGGACACATGAGAAGGCCAGAGTCAAAATGCCTAGAAACACACAAAATTGAACGGTGCCAGCTGTACCCAGAGGTGACCAGAGGGCATCCCAGGAGTTATTTCTGTGCTTGAAGGAAGATGGGAGGCAGGCACTTCCTGAATCCTGGCTCAAAATAAATAGCTTTCCTAGAGAAAAAACAAAGCACAGAGTGCAACTGGAGTTTAATTTTACAGATTAAAATGTGAAGGCGGGGACTCAAAAGCTTAGTTGATTATTTCTATCCTGTTGCTAAAAAAGGAGAAATGGATTTTTAAAATATGACACCTATCCTCTAGAAGTAGCTACACAAATGTAAAACCAGCAACTTGATTAGAAATGTCCTTCTCTGTGTACAACTGTAAGCAATTCTGGACAAGAGGTCTGAAGATGCCAACACAGATCCCCATGAAACACCCACAGACACACTCTGGCCATCACCAGGGCTGGGTGAGCCACATTTTGGGTTGTGACCTCAGTGCTGGCCCTCTGTTCTCAGAGGCCCTCACCCTCAAGATGTGGTCTATAGACACACATGCTAGGAGGTGTGGGGGTAGGGGAGCTGCCACAGGTACAGGGTGTCCAGATATGGGGGGAACAGGTCCAAAGCCAGCACCCTGAGCATGGAACCTGCAGGGATCCCTGAGGCCCACCCACAGGGGACAGGGGACAATGAAGTCAGGCAGGGCTCTGTCACCTCCCCCAGCCCTGTCTCTTATACACATCTCCCTCTCCCTCCCTTCTTCCCCAACTTAGCCCCTCCCTCCCCTCCCCTCTCCCCTGCACCAGGCACCAAGCTCTTGCCTTCTCTCTCATTCTACAAGGACACCTGCAAGGATGGGAAGTCTTTGCAGACAGCAACAAAGGAAAAAGGACCCTTCCTTCAGGCTTAAACATCTCAACCAGAACAGCCTAAATAACAACACTTTGTAATACAAGCTGGGTGGATCCAGGAGAAACAGAGTCAGGAGCTGCACCAAAAATTCAGGCCAAATACTGTGTGTGCTTTTGCTTTTTTTAAGAGAAGAGCTTAGAAATGCTATGACACCACCCCCATGACTTGTTAACACTCTCCTTATTGTTACAAAGAGGAAAGGAAGAAAAGGCACCTACAGAAGAAGAAGTTTTTAAGGACGGAAATGGTATGTGCCACAAAGGGGGAATACCAAGGAAATTTCTCAAAAAATACTTTGTCAGAAGTATCTAAGAATAGTACAATGAATAACCTGGTTTTTGCCAACTGTCCTTTGATCCAGGGAAGGACTGACAAGAAGAGGGAGAAAGAAAATGACAAATTTTAATAGATCATAAGTTATCATCAAAGCTCAGAAGAAAAACTTAAAAGTTTAGCATTAGGCTGCACAAGGCCAGCTAGCTCACTCTGAATGTCCACATAAACGTCCCACTAAACCCACAGGAGTTCACCATGATGAAGCTAAACCTCCATCCACGTTTGCAAAATCCTGCTGATGGTGTCACTCTCCACCAAGAATCCCAAAAGGAAAGCCTAGGAACTGTCAGCAACCCTGTCCCCATCTGGCCAGGACACCAATCCCATCTGCCAGTTCTTCCCCCAAATGCCCACGAATTCCTTCCACTGGCCTCCTCTGCCAGAACAGGCTTCCACCCTTGTTGGGCACCACTAAGCTTCCAGAGGGCCTCCTACAGCCAGGCAACTCCCCCAAAAAGTACTTATTAAAAGTAAAGAAGAATACCTCTACAAGGACAGAATCTCTGACTTCATAGCCTGTGGGAACCACTCACACAGTCTACCTCTCATCCTCCAAAAAACAAGCTCTTACGAGTTTATTCTAATGATGGTCTAAGCAGGGGAAGAGGAGGCCGACAGCCCAGAGCCCAGTGCCCAGCTTTGCTAGGAGAGAAGGGAGGCCAACTGGCTCTGGAAGTTCCTGGGGAACTAAGGAGTTGAAAGGTGCAGAGACACACAGGACACATGAGAAGGCCAGAGTCAAAATGCCTAGAAACACACAAAATTGAACGGTGCCAGCTGTACCCAGAGGTGACCAGAGGGCATCCCAGGAGTTATTTCTGTGCTTGAAGGAAGATGGGAGGCAGGCACTTCCTGAATCCTGGCTCAAAATAAATAGCTTTCCTAGAGAAAAAACAAAGCACAGAGTGCAACTGGAGTTTAATTTTACAGATTAAAATGTGAAGGCGGGGACTCAAAAGCTTAGTTGATTATTTCTATCCTGTTGCTAAAAAAGGAGAAATGGATTTTTAAAATATGACACCTATCCTCTAGAAGTAGCTACACAAATGTAAAACCAGCAACTTGATTAGAAATGTCCTTCTCTGTGTACAACTGTAAGCAATTCTGGACAAGAGGTCTGAAGATGCCAACACAGATCCCCATGAAACACCCACAGACACACTCTGGCCATCACCAGGGCTGGGTGAGCCACATTTTGGGTTGTGACCTCAGTGCTGGCCCTCTGTTCTCAGAGGCCCTCACCCTCAAGATGTGGTCTATAGACACACATGCTAGGAGGTGTGGGGGTAGGGGAGCTGCCACAGGTACAGGGTGTCCAGATATGGGGGGAACAGGTCCAAAGCCAGCACCCTGAGCATGGAACCTGCAGGGATCCCTGAGGCCCACCCACAGGGGACAGGGGACAATGAAGTCAGGCAGGGCTCTGTCACCTCCCCCAGCCTGAACCTAGTGCTTAGGACCCAACAGACAGAAAAGCAGCAGAGAGAGGATCTCGGAGAACAAGAGCTGGCTTGACCCTGCTCTACTGGATGGCTCGTGTCACTAGCCAGAGTTGGAGCTCACCCCCAAAACCACCAGGGAAGTCCCAGGAACCTGCCTCTTCGGAGACCACATGCTGGGACCCAGAACAGACAGCATGGGCATGACGGAGGGCAGCATGAGGACCGTCTGCTGATGCACAGAGGACACCCTGGGCATCGAGGGCACACCGCCCTACTCCTTTCTGTAGGAGGAGACACCCACACTCACAGATCTGCCATGGGGCCGTCGGAACCTAGCCCCAGCTCCAAGGGCCCCTTCCCCTGTGGGTCTCGTGGCTTTAGGAGATGTTTCTGACAGCTACAGGTGGAAATTTCCATCTTCTACTGCTATTCTCCCAAAAGGAGTGCAGGTTACAGGGAAATATCAGTACATAATCATCTATTACAGAATCTCATGAACCAGTGAGTCCAGTCACACCCAGAAAGGAGGGGAATATTCACTGAGTGCTTTTCCTTGATTTTGTTTACAGTTGAGTAGCAGGTGCCCACAGCAGCCTGGCCCCAGGACAGCATGTCCCAGGGCTCACAAGACACACTCCACAGCCGGACTCCCGCCCTGCTGTCCGACCCAGGACAAGCACACACTCCATGGTTACTCTCCTCACAAAGGGTGACGTCTGCTTTGAACTGAGGAGTCCTGGGTGCCCTTGCTCCCTCAGCAGAGCCCAGCTGCACCCGTATCCTGATGCTTTGCAGGCAAGGCACCTGTCCTCTCCCATCTCCAGCCTCAGCAATCAAGCTTGCTTGACTGCATCTGATCATCTGTTGTGTAACTAAGTTCCCCTTTGCAGTTCTAATAATTAACTGGGAGCAATTTGCTGAAAAAAAAAATTTTTTTTTTTTCAAAACATTACTGCTATCATTCCTCCCATTCCCCCAAATCCTACAGATGTGGGGGACACAGGGCAATGGCTAATTTGTCATAGGGCCCTCACCCAAGTGGTCTCTCTATAAAGGACTCTAAGCTGTACTGGCTGAAGATGATGGGGAGGGAAGGGCTGTATTTGAACAAACTTTCCCAAATATATACATTTAAATGACTGAGGCTCTTCAAAAGTCACCTTGAGATACTTTACACATATTCCAGTTATTGTGTTATCAATTAAAACTGACGAAACTAAAACCCTGTTGCAACCACCTTCAGGTCTGAGTCAGGTCCTGGGGAAGAGGCATGACAACGGGCAGGGGTGACCAGCACAGCTTATCCCAAGGATCCACCTTGGGATACACCAGACATCAAGTCCTCCCCTAAAGCATGGAGCCAAGCCACTAATGAAGTCACAAAACACATGCTCCCAGGATTTCAAAAGGTATTCTGGGAAACCTGAGCATTGCCCAGGCTCAGGCGCCCCTCCCCTCACAGATGAGGTTGCCAACCAAGAATCTGTGACAACCGACCCCAGAGAATCCCCTACCCAAAGGTTTAGCTCCCAGGCTGGAGTGAGAAGGATGTGGTTCAAAAGTAGGCTCCCAGGGCGCCCCCAGTGTCTTAGGCTAAATAACAAAGTACATTAGGACCCACGGCAGCCCAGGCTTCCTCCTGCTGCCCTCCCCACCCCCAGGGTACCCCAGTGCATTAGGTAACTAGCCAAAAGGCTGAACGTGCAGCCAGGGAGTACAGGTTCACATTAGGTATGTGTGGAAGCCGCCTTCTTAGTCACTATGCCATGCGGAATGAAAAGTGATGATTTAGAGAAAGCAGAAGAGCGTATCTGTATGTCACATGATTTATGTACAATAAGTCTGTTTCAAAATAAGATTATAATTTCCTCCGGGGCTTTTCTGGGGAAGGACTAGTTATTTCTACATAAATATAGCTTTATAGCTTAAACTTGGGAGAAGGAAATGGCACTCCATTCCAGTACTCTTGCCTGGAAAATCCCATGGACAGAGGAGCCTCGTAGGCTGCAGCCCATGGGGTTTCTAAGAGTCAGACACGACTGAGCGACTTCACCTTCACTTTTCACTTTCATGCATTGGAGAAGGAAATGGCAACCCACTCCAGTATTCTTGCCTGGAGAATCCCAGGGATGGGAGAGCCTGGTGGGCTGCCGTCTATGGGGTCACACAGAGTCGGACACGACTGAAGCGACTTAGCAGCAGCAGCAGCAGCAGCAGAGAACAAATCAGTCATGAAGGAGTGAGACAGCCAACTACACAGCCATGTGATTGTATCACCTGGCCACATACCACTACCAGCTTCAACAGCCTGGTTCCTCTTGTTTAATGTCTGCCAGTCTGTCCAGTGCCCAGCAGGGTCTGGTAAGGCCCACACACAGAGAAGTGAAAATAAAAGGTGGCACCAGAACCACCAATAGCAGTGTTGTTAATGGGATGAGCTTCTCCAGATTACAGTGATTCCAACCTGCTGGCCACTTTCTACACCCTGGAGGAGAGCTCCATGACCCCACAATCAGATTATTTGGGATTTAAAAATGTGAATTTTTCATACAGAGGAAACTGCCATGCTTATATAAAATAGCACTCTCCTAGCACAGCTGCAAGGAGAAGGCAGTGGCACCCACTCCAGTACCCTTGCCTGGAGAATCCCATGGGCGGAGGAGCCTGGTGGGCTGCAGTCCATGGGGTCGCGAAGAGTCAGACACGACTGAGCGACTTCACTTTCACTTTTCACTTTCAGGCAGTGGAGAAGGAAATGGCAACCCACTCCAGTGTTCTTGCCTGGAGAATCCCAGGGACAGGGGAGCCTGGTGGGCTGCCATCTATGGGGTCGCACAGAGTCGGACACGACTGAAGCGACTTAGCAGCAGCAGCACAGCTGCATGTGGCTTGTCGACAGAAGAGCATATCCAGAACCATCCAGTAGGAATTCACACATGGGGCTGTTCCCCAAACTTCGGCCTTAGAGTAACAGTTTCCAGTGGGAAAACAGCCACAGCCATGAACATACCTTTAGCAAAATGAAATGTGTCAAGTGACTTTTCTACTAATTATAATGAGTCAAAAAAAATCAGTGAGGACAGTCTAACAGGAAAGAGATCTTTCCAGGAAAAGAAACAAAATTGCCCAGAAGAAGAACAGAACTCCCAGTGACAATGTGCAAAAAATAAAAAACAAGACAGCGAAGCAACAAAGATGTCCTTCACTGGGCGAACAGACAAATAAACCACGCTACATCCAGACAATGTAATGTTACCCAACACTACAAAGAAATGAGCTCTCAGACCATAAAAAGACATGGAGAAAACCTAAAAATATACAACTAAGTGAAAGAAGCCAGTCTGAAAAGGCTATATGCTGTATGCCGCCACTTCATTTTCAGTCATATGCGACTCTCTGCAGCCGCATGGACTGTGGCCCACCAGGCTCCTCAGTTCACGGAATTTCCCAGGCAAGAATATTGGAGTGGGTTGCCATTTCCTCCTCCAGGGGATCTTCCTGACCCAGAGACCAAACCTGCATCTCTCGCATTCTTCTACACCGGCAGGCGGATTCTTTACCACTAGCGCCACCTAGGAATGTCATATGTACTGTACGCTTCCAAATATATAATGTTCTGGAAAAGGTAAAACTATGGAGACTGTAAAAAGATCAGCAGTTTCCTGGGGTTATGGCGGATGAGGGATGAGCAGGTGGAGTACAGAGGATTTTTAGGGCAGTGAAACTACTCTAATGATACTGTAACGATGGAAACATGTCGTTATATGTTTGTTCATGTCCACAGAATGAACACCACCGAGAGTGAACCCTAAAACAAACTATGGACTTCAGTTAATAAGGCACTGATGCTGGCACATCCATTGTAACAAGTGTACCATACCTGGCTGTGTAGATGTTGATGCTAAGAGGGATATATAAATTCTTCCTACTTACCACTCGATTTTATTATTTTACTATCAATTTTTAAAAAATCAAAAGCCAAATATCAAAACACAGGCACCCACCTGTCTACCAAAGGTGGCCAAGTGAAATCCTCTACCTGGACTGGCCCTGCCCCCTGGTCGGTCCTGGACGGGCAGCATGCCGAAACGGACCTGAGGTCAGCAAGCTACACCTAGGCACCCAGCCCGGGGCCTGACCGACAGCAAATCAGGAAACGTTTGTTGAATTGGGCAGTTTAAAAATTAACCACCTCTCTCCTCAGTGCAAGGAGTGGGAGGAGGAGGGAAGGGAAGTGTAAACATCCAATGAGAGGCCAGGTCAGGGTTTGCAGGTAGGACATGGCTCAGGTCTTGTTTCCCGGTAGGCAGTGTGACTCTTTCAAGGCTCAGGGTCACCTGCAAGGCCAGGATGAGGACATAACGACCTCTCAGGGAGGCTGTGACCATCAAAGTTAGAGAAACCACAGCTCAGCACGTTAATGACAATCCCTCAATGCCGCAGCTGGTTTTCATTCCTTCTGAGCCCACATTAGGAGCCAGTCACTGGTTAGGTACTTCGTTACTGATCTCATGTGACCTAAACCACCCTGCTGGATTACAACCACCCATCATGTTTTAGATGAGACCGTTAAGCTGCCTGTGTACGTGAGGACCTGGGGGGATGAACACACAGACCCTCACAGGCTCTGTGCTCGACCAACCAGGACTTTTATGAAAAAATTCTCGCTCTTTCCTTTCTGCCAACTCACAGCTCAGCCCCTATATGGGGCCTTACATTTGCAAAAACCTAGTGGAGGTATAGTGTTCACACCCACTCACCAAAGCTCCAGGAACCCCATCTCTGCCACGTCTAGAGGGTGCCCCACTAGTGCCCCATCCCCCAAGTGTCTCTTCACCATCGTCTGCCTTCTTGAAACAGCTTTATTTCTTTTCTCCTACTTCCTTTTTTCTCTTACCAATGAGTCAGCTAGAGGCCAGGAAAAAAACAAGATGCAATGCCCAAACAGCTCACGTAGCACCCATGAACAAGCACAACCTCCCAGGGAGCAAGATATTTGGAATTCCAAACTTCCCAGTAATTATACATAACTCATTCCACTTCCTTAAAATTTAAATAATTACCATAATTAATGGCTAAAAGCAAGCTGATTCAAGTGGATTGTAGATGTATTATTCACCCATTTTACACATGAAGAAACTGAGGCTCCAGGGAACTGGACTTGCTCCAGCAGACAAGAAGGATAAAAGCCCAGGTCTCTGCTTCCATGTGCCCTTGGACTGCAGGGCCTCGCCTGAGGCGACATACTGCCCAACAGCCAAGAAGAAAGAGACCTTGGTCCTAGCTCACGGATTCATTCCCCTGCCTGAGCACCCAGTCCATGGTGCAGTCCCTTTTTTGCAGGGTGGCTCTCTCCTTCCCTATCTCCGACTCTACCAAGGGGACATCCTGGGCCCAGCTGGGAGCCTCTGATGGACAGCAGCATGACGATGCCGGCAGGACTCACCACATAGTAACAACACACAATACGTGTGCTGTGCCCTCTCCTCCCGTGTTCCCAGCACACAGGGGACCCATGGACCACACCATCCCCAAGTCAGTCATTACAGCAAAGCCTCTGTTTTCAACCAGAGCTTCACCTACGTTTTCTCAGTCTCAAAGAAATCTGGACACGCACAGTTAGGCACAGACGTGCAGTGATTAAGGACCCAGCCATGTGGGGGAGCCATGGCTCAGCTCCTGGGAGACTGAACTGCCTACCCCCCACCCCATACTGTGCTTATCTTCAGGGTCGACTAAGAATTTATGATCTGCTCAGCAGTACCGCCATTATAGTTCTGGAATAAGAAGAGTCTTTGTTATTGCCAGTGGCATTCTCTCCTGCCATTCAAAGCTGCGTTATCCAAAAAAAAAAAAGAATACGGATACATTTCCCCCTCCACCATGATCTAATAAGAATAAAAGCTTAACTATCCTGAGCAAACTGCCAATTACTGTGGCTAGAAATGCCACAATCAGTGATAGTTAAGGCTTTTGGAATATTCTTTGAACCAAAGAATTCAATCCCCTAAGTGGCCGACACCAGGTCTCCTTGGAGAATCGGTGCCAAGGGCAGCGAGGCTCAGGCTGCAGCGGTGGGTCAAGAGAGGCCAGCCAGAGTGTCACATGAGAAAGTGCACACAGGCATACATACACGCTGCACACTCACACACGTACACACATGCACGATGACACAGGACAAACAGGGCTCTTGGCATGGCTCTCTCCTCTGTCTGCCCTGTGTGGTGCTGTGGATTATACATAACTCATTGCACTTCCTTAAAATTTAAATAATTACCCTGAGAGCTAAAAGCAAGCTGGTTCAAGTGGATTGTAGATGTATTATTCACCCATTTTCAGTTCAGTTCAGTCGCCCAGTTATGTCCGACTCTTCGCAACCCCATGGAACTACTGCACACCAGGCTTCCCTGTCCATCACCAACTCCCGAAGTTCATTTTACACATGAAGAAACTGATGCTCTGGGAAACAAGCTCCAAAGTACAAAGTTCACTGTAACTGGGACCCTCAGAGGCTGGGGTTCCGTCCAAACCCTCGCCAGGTAGATGAGAGAAAATCCTCTTGGAAATCTGAAATGTACCCCAGGGTGGCATCATCCACACCTCCACTGCTTACAGGAATCTCTGCTCTGACACAGTTCCTTGGGTTGAAAGTACATAGCACAATGGAGGGTGGCAAAGCAGACCTAGGTTAGAAATCAGTCACGCCCAGTGGCAAGAGTGAGCAGGAGCACCTGGCCGTGGACAGAAAGGGGAAGCCTTCTCCACAGCGAGATCGGAAGAGGCAGAAGTCCCCCAAAGCCCCACCATGCGGCCTGATCTTCAACCGACTAAAGCACATAGCACGTGACACCTCGGAAGAGAATGGGATTCAGGCGGGGTTGCAGGGGTGGGTGGCCAGCTTGGGGGCTGCATAACAGAGCAGTATTGCACTCTAGCCTAGCTTTGCCACTTCCCCGTGAGTCCCGAATGCGCCAGAAGAAAAAGTTTAATAAGAAAGTTCGTTCTTTCAATCCCTTTCTTGAAAAAAGGCAGGGCTAGAGCCACCTGTAACTCTCCTAGCTTTATGTGTGTGCACATGCCCGTGTGAGCAAACTGCATGCATGCGTGTGAAGTGTGTGCGTGTACGGGGCCTGGGCGAGTGTGGACTGTGTGTGACTGCATGTGCATGCCTGTGTGTATGGTGAGGAGAGTGGAGGAAACCAGGATCCTCACATGGAGAGCACACATGTGAAACCAGCCCACAGTTCCACAAAGCTGGCCTCCAGCACACATTCCTTCCACTCAGAGACCAAGAACCAGGAAAGGTGGACCCATGAGGTCCAGAGCAGTGACAAAATCCCAAGACTCTCTAAACCCCATCTCCCTGGACCTCCAGCCACAGAGCAACCTGCAGGGCACCTGAGGAGGCCCCAGAAAGGAGAGGCGATGCATGGCCCCTGGCCCCACTGAAGATAACATCATCCTTGGAATATATGAGAGATGCAGACACCGGGACCCACATGGAAAACCAAGGCTTTATCTAGGGGTGCCTGCAGGTTCCATATGCCATTTCCAGGCCTCCTGCTGCTGCTGCTGCTGCAAGTCGCTTCAGTCGTGTCCGACTCTGTGCGACCCCACAGATGGCAGCCCACTAGGCTCCTCTGTCCCTGGGATTCTCCAGGCAAGAATACTGGAGTGGGTTGCCATTTCCTTCTCCAATGGATGAAAGTGAAAAGTAAAAGTGAAGTCGTTCAGTCGTGCCCTACTCTTCGCGACAGCATGGACTGAAGCCTACCAGGCTCCTCCATCTACGGGATTTTCCAGGCAAGAGTACTTGAGTAGGGTCCCATTGCCTTCTCCTCCAGGCCTCCCCACTGCCCACTAATCAAAGCTCTGCACCCAACCCAGCACACCNCGTTCAGTCGTGCCCTACTCTTCGCGACAGCATGGACTGAAGCCTACCAGGCTCCTCCATCTACGGGATTTTCCAGGCAAGAGTACTTGAGTAGGGTCCCATTGCCTTCTCCTCCAGGCCTCCCCACTGCCCACTAATCAAAGCTCTGCACCCAACCCAGCACACCAGACTTCAAGTGGTTCGTGGGGCCACCCAGCAATTTAACCCTTCCAAGGAACGCACAAATGCAGGACAACTTCCTTAATTCAAGGTCCCCATACTTCCGTGACTGCCTAAAAATCCCAACCCATCCATGTATGTGCATGCTAAGTCACTTCAGTCGTGTCCAACTCTTTGCAACCCCATGGATTGCAGCCTACCAGACTCCTCTGTCCATGGGACTCTCCAGGCAAGAATACTGGAGTGGGTTGTCCCTTCCTCCTCCAGGGATCTCCCCAACCCAGAAATCGAACCCACATCTCTTACGTCTCCTGTATTGGCAGGTAGGTTCTTTACCACTAGCACCACCTGGGAAGCCCTCCCAAACCCCATCTATGAACTACACTCAAANTCTCCAGGCAAGAATACTGGAGTGGGTTGTCCCTTCCTCCTCCAGGGATCTCCCCAACCCAGAAATCGAACCCACATCTCTTACGTCTCCTGTATTGGCAGGTAGGTTCTTTACCACTAGCACCACCTGGGAAGCCCTCCCAAACCCCATCTATGAACTACACTCAAAAATGAAACCAGAAAAATCCCCAAGGGCCCCATGGGCCCCAGACCCTACCCAGCCCCTCTCCCTACCCTACAACAGCAGCACATCGACGTGATTAGAACGAAGGGATCATGTGATGTGGAGAAAGGGTTGTGACACGGCCAGGACAGTATTACCAAATTCTTTTCTGAAACCAAATTCTTAAGAGTTATTTTTCTATAATTAAAAACATGGATTTCATAGCTCCTCAGTTTTTTCTTGAGATGAAAACTATACACCCTATCAGAAAGCATCTAGCAGCCATTTCTTAAAGAGTTTCGTTTCTGTGGCTACGACCCAATGCAGTCTCCTCCCACACACATCATTCAACACAGGCCAATTTGGCTCCAGAAGCCCCAGGGGAGAGTGATGTAACTCTTACCTTGGCTTCACATTTCTTGTGACAGGAATACTTGCAGGCTGCAAGAGAAGGAAAAAAAAGGTGTGTTGAGCAGTCTCTCCATATTTTTTATATTTCCATCTCTAAATCCTGGAGAAAGTCCAGACAGAGGGAGGTTGTTTTTCGCTTAGGACACAGCACTGAGTTCAACAGAGCGTGGGGTGGAGGGACATGGTGTCCAGGAACCCAGCCACCTCTGCAGTGTCAGCAGTGGCCCAGATGGCGCCGGGAACTCTGGAGAGGAGTTACAAACACACTGGCTTTTCCAGGGGTTCAGGCCACCAGATCAGCACCTTGGGAGGAGAAAGGCAGTGAAGCTGAGCGGTAAAAAGTATCAATGTTTGCCTGGAAATTATAGCTTTTCCCTGAAGAAAGGAGAGAAACTTGAAAATGCCCCAGAAGACTCAGGACTGGCGCCTTTAAATTAGTGAGAAATTGGACATTTGCGTTCCACGCTTCTTCCACTTCCGGACGACCTAAGAACTGACTGTCAGAACAAATCCACATCTAAATTCCTGCGGGGGATCCTTCAACCCAGGCCATTGTGAGGACTGAGAGAGGCATGTGCTGGTTCGGAGGCCCCAACAATGCAGAGAGAGCCGGAACCAATGCGGATTTCACAGGCCAGCCCTCCATGGTCTGCAGCTGTGCCTACAGGACATGAAAGCTTCCCCCCACCAAAGCAGCTCAGGGCACTGGGGCCTGTCTGCCGGTGCTCCCATGCAGAGGCAGAAGGACGGGGAGACAGTGAGGAATGAAGCAACTGCACCAAATAAGTGCAGTGCAGGCGCCCCTGTGGGCTCCAAGCAGGCATCTATCCAATAAACCCATGGGGTGATTGTGGATAGGGGACAGGGATCTCAGCTTGGGGGCACAGGACCTGGGGGCTTTCTGGCCCAGCCTGGCTGGGCTGCCCTAGGTGGAACCGGGCCTCTTTCTCTTCCAGGGTTATGGTGATGCCAAAATGCCATCATTCAAGGGACGCTGCTTTGAAACTGCAAAGCACAGCATCAACGTATAGAAGTGTGGGGTCCTGGAAGAACAAGGCCTGAGGTCAGGAGATAGGTCCCAAATTGCAGTCAGCACTTCAAGGCCCACACTTTTCATCCCCTATGTCTTCTGAAAGCCCTAACTCACAGNCTTTGAAACTGCAAAGCACAGCATCAACGTATAGAAGTGTGGGGTCCTGGAAGAACAAGGCCTGAGGTCAGGAGATAGGTCCCAAATTGCAGTCAGCACTTCAAGGCCCACACTTTTCATCCCCTATGTCTTCTGAAAGCCCTAACTCACAGTCGACCTCGGACTGAATGAGGGTGAAGCAAATTAATAAAGAAAGAGAGCCCGTGGCTGGGGATCCCTGGAACTCCAGCAGGGAACAGCCAGGGGTATTATGTTTGCAAGATCTAATTTTTGAGCTCTTTCTATGCATCCAAGGTTTGTGAAATTATTCACAAAGACAAATATTTATTCTACATCTTCCAATGGGTCCACCCAGCAAAGGTGATGAATGATTTTCTAATCAAGATAGGCTAGCCATTGGAATAAAGGGGCTTTCACACCAGATTAAAATCTCAGACAGAAGGACAGCCAGGGGCAGAGGCCAGCAGGAAGAACAGTGATAGAAACGAAGGCAGTTGAGGGGCCCTCTGGCCTTTAGGGAAGATGAGAATTAGCGGAAATGCAGTGAAGACTTCCCCAGCTCCAGAGGAAGCTGTCTGCACACACTGAAAGGGGCGAGCCGGACCACTCAGCAGCCAGGACAGAAGCACGACTTCCTGTGGCAGTCAGCCCCCGAGATGGCCTCAGGGCTCCTCCTGGAGCCCATGTCCCCGTGCAGTCCCCTCACACAGTGACAGAGCGGGTCGTGTGACAAGGCAGGACAGTGGAGGGTGTGGCGAGTGACCTCTGCTCTGGGCTCCTGGACCCCCGCTCTGAGACGAACCCTGCCCACGTGTGAGGCACTGAGGCAGCCCTGGGGAGGAGGCCCATGGGAAGGAACTGAGGCCTGCCGCCAGGAGCCAGCTGGAAATCCACCTGGGAGGCGGGTCCTCCAGCCCCAGGAGAGCCTTCAGATGCTGCAGCCTCCTGAGAGATGCTGAGCCAGCACTGCCCAGCCACGTGACTCCCAAGTTCCCGACCCACAGAAGCAGTGAGAGCAGAAGCTACTGCCACATAAGTCACTAACTCTGGGAGTAACTGGTTATGCAGTGGATCAACAAACTGATTCAACCCAAAAAGGAACTCTGGTGTGTGGACCCATGACAGCGGTGTGACACATTCAGGATGGATGGCACACTGGGCTATGACAAGAGCCTTAGGCCATTACAGGGCAAACCAGCACCTTCTCAAAGGTTAACTAATCAGACTGAATTGCATAAACCACCCGAGTGCTACGGCGAGGATCCTGAGAGGTGGACCCACTGTTCCTGGGGTGTAAGCAGGTGACCCAAGTATTACTCGGGTACTGGCTTTTCCACCCAAAAGCCAAGCACCACAGATGGTCCCTCAGACTCAGATTTCAGTTTCCACATATAAGCGACACCGTACAGTATTTATCTTTCTCTGTTTGACTTAGCATACTGCTGATTCATGATGGTGAATGGCAGGATTTCCTTCTTTTTTCTGCCTGAATAATGTTTTATCACATATTCTTTATTCAGTCATACATTGATGGATTGGGTTGTTTCCATGTCTTGGCTATTGTAAATAACACTGCAACCAACGTGGCATCTATTGCAGATACTGATTTTGTTTCCTTTTGCTATATACCCAAAAGTGGAACTGCTGGATCATATGATAGCTCTATTTTTCACTTTTTGAGTAAATTACATACTGTTTTCCACAATAGCTGAACCAATTTATATTCCCACCAACAGTGTACAAGAGTTCTCCTTTTTACTCTACCCTAACCAAAGCATGTTTTCCCTTGTGTTTTTGATGACAGCTGGGAGGTGTGAGGTTGTATCTCACTGTGGTTTTGATTTGCATTTCCCTCAAAAGAAGGGGGCGACAGAGGATGAGTTGATTGGATGGCATCATTGACTCAATGGGTATGAGTTTGAGCAAACTCCGGGAGACAGTGAAGAACAGGGAAGCCTGGCGTGCTGCAGTCCACAGGATCGTAAAGAGTCAGACACAACTGAGCAACTGAACAACAACAATAACAGGCTGAGAGATGCTGAGCACCTCTGCAGGCAGCTATTGGCCACTTTTATGTCTTCTTTGGAAACTGAGAAACTATCATTTGAGTTTTGGTATAATATCAAAAAAGAATATGCTTTCCTTTCCAAATATCTATCTGTATAGAGCTGGACTTTCTTCAAAGACTGCAACCAAAACAACATATTTGGGATGGTTAATTTTAAGTGTCAACTTCACTGAGCCACAAGATGCCCAGATATTTGGTTAAACAGTATTCTGGGTGTGTCTGGGAGGGTGTTTCTGAATGAGAAAAATATTTGAAACTGCAGACTGAGTGAAGCAGATTGTCCTCTCCAGTGTGGTGGGCTTCATCCAATTCACTGAGGGCTTGAATAGAATANGATTGGATGGCATCATTGACTCAATGGGTATGAGTTTGAGCAAACTCCGGGAGACAGTGAAGAACAGGGAAGCCTGGCGTGCTGCAGTCCACAGGATCGTAAAGAGTCAGACACAACTGAGCAACTGAACAACAACAATAACAGGCTGAGAGATGCTGAGCACCTCTGCAGGCAGCTATTGGCCACTTTTATGTCTTCTTTGGAAACTGAGAAACTATCATTTGAGTTTTGGTATAATATCAAAAAAGAATATGCTTTCCTTTCCAAATATCTATCTGTATAGAGCTGGACTTTCTTCAAAGACTGCAACCAAAACAACATATTTGGGATGGTTAATTTTAAGTGTCAACTTCACTGAGCCACAAGATGCCCAGATATTTGGTTAAACAGTATTCTGGGTGTGTCTGGGAGGGTGTTTCTGAATGAGAAAAATATTTGAAACTGCAGACTGAGTGAAGCAGATTGTCCTCTCCAGTGTGGTGGGCTTCATCCAATTCACTGAGGGCTTGAATAGAATAAATGGTGAAGTAAGAAAGAATTGGTTCTCCCTTCCCAACTGTCTCCAAGCTGGCACATTGGTCATCTCTTGCTTCTGGATTAGAACTCAGACAGGAACTACACACTGGTTCTTCTGGATCACAGCTTGCCAACTACAGACAAGACTTAGCCTCCATACCGTATGGACCAATTATTTGCAGTAAGTTTCTTTCTCTATATACATCCTATTGGTTCTGCTTTGCTGAAGAACCTTAACTGATACCATGCTGAAACAGACTGACTGCAGAAGCAACTAGGGGGATCCAGCCAACTAAGTCACATATAACGTGCACTCAATTTATGTGCATAAAATACTGCCATTCTTCTCATTCCATATAATGAGGAATAAAAGTGATATCAAAGATCCATTTCTGCCATGGAAAAAGAAGTTATTGAAGCAATAAAGAAGAAAAAAGTTTATATCCACAAATGACATACAGAATGGCTACTGAGAAATCATGACTTCTAAAAAGCTAACCTGTGACAATGCTTATAATGTTGTTCATATGTGTTCAGTGATATGTGACTCTTTGCTACCCCAGAGACTGCAGCTTCTGTCCATGGAATTTTCCAAGGCAAGAATACTGGAGTGGGTTGCCATTTCCTACTCCAGGGCATCTTCCCAACCCAGAGATTGAACCTGGGTCTCTTATGTTTCCTGCACTGGCAAGCTGGTTATATATATATATAGTACAAACTCTGTAAAATCAGACATGAGCAATGGACAGGTCCACACGTGGGAATTCGGCATAGGGGAGAAACACTGTCATATTCAGTTACAAAAGGATGAGCCACACAACAAATCATGCTGGGAAAACCAGCTCACTCATGAAAAATACCTAAATAACATGAATTCCAGATGAATCAACCATGAAATTGGAACAGAATTGGAAAAGCAGAAGTGAATATTAGAATAAAGTATTGTAGAACATCATTAAGACCCCAGAGAAGGGAAAGCATTCTTAAATAGAAACAAAAACAGAAATGAAATGAAATGATGGGTAAATCTGAACTAGCCAAACCTAAACTTTTCACATGACAACCACTCCATGAGCAAAATTAGTCAAGCAACTGCTCACAATGTTTGCAACATGTAAGTTGGAATGGTAAGGAACTGACATTTCTATAGGTCAAAATCCATCAAAAATTGACATAAATTCTACCTAATTTAATGATAGAAACATTAATATTATAATATCTACGCTATGATTTCTTAGAAATCAAGAAGAAAAAATAATCTAACTTTTTAAAAGAGCCAAAGATTTGAAAGGCCAGTTTGCTGGGCCTCTCTGGTGACGCAGTGGATAGGAATCCACCTGCCAATGCAGGGGACATGGATGCAATCCTTGATCTCGGAAGATTTCACATGCCAGGGGAGCAGCTAAGCAACTACTGAGTTTGTGCTCTAAGCCCCATGAGCCGCAACTACTGAGCCTGCATGCTGCAACCACTGAAGCCCACTCACCTAGAGCCCATTCTCCACAACAAGAGAAGCCACCACAAGAGAAAGCCACCACAGCAAAGAGGAGCCCCCGCCTGCCACAACCAGAGAAAGCCTGTGCAAAGCAACAAAGGCCCAGTGTAGCCAAGAATAAATAAATACAAGACTCCATCTGTCAACGTGAAGGATGCAGGTTTGATCCCTGGTCCAGGAACTAAGATCTCACAGGCCGCGGGGCAATTAAGCCTGTGTGCCACAACCATTGAGCTTGTGTTCTAGGCACCACGCGCCACAACTTCTGAGCTCACGTGCTGCAACTACTGAAGCCCCTGTGCCCTAAAGCCCAGGCTCTGCAACAAGAGAAGCCACCATGATGAGAAACCCATGCACTGCAACTGGAGAGTAGCCCCTGCTCACCGCAACTAGAGAAAGCCACACTCAGAAATGAAAATCCAGTACTGCCAAAAATGAATAAATAATACATAACAGACATCTTTTCTGGAGAAGGCAATGGCACTCTACTCCAGTACTCTTGTCTGGGAAATCCCATGGAGAGAGGAGCCTGGTAGGCTGTAGTCCACGGGGTCGCGAAGAGTCGGACACGACTGAGCAACTTCCCTTTCCCTTTTCACTTTCATGCATTGGAGAAGGAAATGGCAACCCACTCCAGTGTTCTTGCCTGGAGAATCCCAGGGACGGGGGAGCCTGGTGGGCTGCCGTCTATGGGGTCACACAGAGTCGGACACGACTGAAGTGACTTAGCAGCAGCAGCAGCAACAGACATCTTTTCAGTATCTTTTTAGATGCTCAGCCTCAGTGATAACCAGAGGAATGTAAAAAGCATAATAGAGCAAGACACCCCTTTTCATCCCCTGACTTGCAAAAATGAAAAGCAGAGCAGCGTCAAGTGAAAGACTGAGTGAAGTTCAAGACCAAGGTCCACAGTCAGCTCCCTAAAGCTCCCTCAGCAGTTCCCATTAGGGGTCTTTCTCCACCCGGGAAGGGGTATGTGGCCAGCGCAAGTCTCACACGTTTCTAGGACTTAATGATACACGGAATCTTCACCTCCACAAGCCTGGGGCCTGTGCTGCATTCCTTGGTCAAAAGGGTTTCCAAAGTCCCGGGCAGGAATCCACTCTTAACAGCAGCAGCAACTGTCGAGAGCGTCTGGCTCTGAAAGGCTCCACATTGTTCCTTGTTGTCTTGGAACTAGTCTCCCGAAGCCTCCAGGAGCCTTGGAAATCCAGGCCACTGTTTGAGGCTTGTCATACAACACTTTATACATATTTACCCAGAGAGAGACGAGCCCTGGGTCTCGCTTCTGCTTCTCTGCCTCTGCCCTCAAGCTCACCCCAACCTGCCCTCAACCTCTGCCCCAGTTTAACCACACCCACAGTCACCTGCCACAGGAGACGGGTGGCCGGATGCCCTCAGCAGAGGGCCCAACGCCACTTTCAGTGCTTGGTCACCTGCTCCTTTTTCTTGCCTTGATGGTCCTAACTGACACCATGTCCTGGGGTTCTAATTCAGCACCTGGCACCAAGCAAGTGCTGACTTGCTGATCAGCCTATCCAGCCCTAAGCTTTGTCTGTAATCCCCTAGCATACTGCAGACTGCGATAGTCTCACATACAGGGACAGAACTACCCCCTCCCCAGACTGTAAGCTTCCCACCAACAGGATTCTCCGCTCAGACGCTGAGCTCCCCACTGACAGGACTCCCCCCTCAGACTCTGAGCTCCTCACAAACAGGTCACAGATTTCTCATATTTTTATTCCAGCAGGCAGTTAATATGTGTTCAGTTAACCGAAGGGAAAAAGTCATTCTCAAATATTCCTTACAAAGCCCCCCTCCATCCCATTTTCCCTCGGTCCTCTTTTTTGTTCCCTTTCCCAACCTTCATTTCCCTCAGGTTCCTCCCTATAGTTGTCTCTTTCACCGCACTTCTTTCTTTTCCATTCCAGTTTGTTCTCTCCTACTCCATTATTAAATTCAGGCAAACCATCTCTCCCAATGCCATCACTTCTGTCTGATCTAACACTGCATTCTCTCTGAATCCATCTCCTCCACGGGGCCAAGTTCTGCAGAACTTATAACTTTCAACACCCAGGAAAAGACTCATCCACTCAGGACTAGAACATCATGATCAACCACACCAGTGCCCTCAAGTGTGGGTTTGTAGAAGGATTGTCAGTGGAAGCTGGGCCACTTAACCCACCCAAGAGACCTCAGTGGAGCAGTGAGAACAGGCTACCTGTTCAAAGCCCTGACAGGTGGGGAGGGCAGAGTAAGAACCGCTCCAGTGGGTTTCTGAGCAGCAGGAGGCAAACCACAAGCAGACACTTAACCCCATCGCTCACCAGCCATCTGTGTGGCTTTGCCTGTAGTTACAGTTTGAGAAATAAGGGTTAAAGAGCCTCTATGTACAAACAACAGCTTCTTAAAAATGAAGTTTTTCTTCTAAGTTAGCCACATAAAAGTAATCTGAGACAAGTAGGCTAAAATGTGAAAATAAGTGACTTGAAGGTCAAGAACAAGCTAGAAAAAGAATAGTAAAAATATTCGCCTAAGTCACAGAATGCACACTTAACCCTTCTCTATCATCACCACCATCAGCAATGTGACACCATAACCAACAGGAATAACACCCAACACTACCAGACACCTTCTTGAGCCAACCAGTGTTCTCTGTGCTCCACGTGCATTTAACCAGCTCCTCACAATGACTCTAAAACAAAACTCAGGCCCAGAGAGGCAGGGCAGGAATCCGAGCAGCCTGTCTCCAGGGCCCATGCTTCCCCACTGCTCCAGAAGCAAGTCAAGGGCGGGCCCCTCCAGTAAGACCTCACACAACTTGCGCGTGATCACTGAGAGAAGACAGGTGATGTCTACAGGCAGCACATACACACTGGCTCAGTGTGCAACCGTATACAACACACATCTAAATCGTTAGGAGGGAAAACTACTAAAGTGTCTGAGATTTTTATGATATCTATATAGCTCACTGACAAAAGGAAGAGATCCCAGAGATTAAAGACTCAACAGGCAAACTGTAAAGGTTACAAGTTGAAGGCCAGGAAAGGCGCCTGTCCAGGCCCACAGCTTCTGCAGGAGCCAACCGCTGACCCTGCCAGGCGCCGTCTATACTCCCAGTGACTGTGCCAGGCTCCCAACCCAGCGGTAACCCCCCCCCCCCACATCTTGCCCCTGCCCGTCCAGAGGGATGCAGTGCAGAAGGGGGAAAAGCCCAGCCTTCAGATGCGGACAAAAAGCACAGCTAAGATGATGGCCACACAGCAACAACACATACAAACACCCAGCTCTCACGTTTCTATCGCTATGGTCACTGCCAAAGGCCTTTTTTCCCTTGACAGTGTCAGGGGCTATGTAGCTGATGATGGCATTTCTGAGAAGGAGACTGTCACAATCACAATTCTTGGATCTCCCACACGCATCAATTTAATTTAAGAATATAATATCTAAAAGACTCCTGGCACATAGAGTCCTTTCCTTTTCAAAAAAAGAGTAGCTATTCTTTATCAACACAATTATTACAGTTAGGTACATAAATATGATAATCTATTGAGTAGTCTCATAGGTGTTTACATTCCACCATATGCCAGCGCCAGTGCCAAGTTGCTTCAGTTGTATCTGATTCTTTGTGACACTATGGACTCCAGCCCCGCCAGGCTCCTGTGTCCGCGGGATTCTCCAGGAAAGAATACTGGAGTTGACTGCCATGCCCTCTTCCAGGGGATACTCCTGACCCAGGGATTGAATATGTCTCTATGACTCCTGCATTGGGAGGCAGGTTCTTTACCACTAACACCGTGTGGGAAGCCCATCCCCACCACATGAGGGAGTTCTAAAACACCTTTTTCTGGAGAGAAGTCAGTAGATACCTCACGAACAATGATATAGGTGAGGCCCCAGCCCCCAATGCCCGAGGGGTGACATTCACCACATTATGAACACACCCCGTGTGGACCCAGAAATAGGGCAGGATGCCTCCATGGGCACCTGTCACTGTGGCCTCCTTCCATGCCACCCGCTGCCTGTCCTGCCACTCACATGGGGCCCCAGGCGTGCAGGCATCCCTGATGTCAGCGGGCCTCTTTCCGCCAGACCTGGGCCTTGGCCTTCAGGAGGACCTGCTCCTGTTTACTTCTCCCAACAGCACAGCCTCCAGTGCCCAGAGCCAGGTAGCTGATTCCTTTGGCCAAGGATGTGGCTTCCCTGAGCTGTACATGCCCCCAAGGTGGCCTCTGCCAGCCCCATGCTCCTGGCCACGTGCTTCAAGGGTGACAAGTGCCACCACCCGGCCAGGAGGGATGGATCCAGGGCCTCTCGGGGAGAGTCCATACACTTCCCTCAGCTGGAGGGCTCAGAGCAGAGAAGCGTGGCCTTAAGATAAAACAAGGAGGCCAGGTGAGAATGAGGACTGTGGCATGTCTGCTGGGGTGTGCACACAAGGAAGGGGAACATGAGTGCATACAGCCCCAGGACCTGTGGCCAACCCCAGATCTCTTCTTACTGCCTCCAAACCAGGCAAAGCATCCCAGCCAAGGGGTAGGGTGACAGCATGTGTGCCCTGGTTTTCCCATATGAGAACACAGTAGCAGTGTTCCTAAGGGGAAATGATACATGGAGATGAACCCCCAGAGGCAGAGGGCACCTATGGAACAGTTGCTACTGAAGGATTTTCTTCAAGGAATAAAGAACTAGATGTATCCAAAAAGTGAGTGCCACAGGGCTAGACTATGAGATAAAACAGAACCACAGTGATTCTTAAACCAGAGAGCCATAAGCCAGACAGATCAGGAGTTAGCACTGCACAAGGCCAGCCTGTGGCCACCCTTCTGCCCTCCCACCCTTTTGTGTTGGTACTGCACAGGGTCCTTGGGGCTGAGTTGGCTTTGGGCAATGCCGCACCCAGTGGGATCCTGAGATCTCACTACCTCCCCCATAGAATTCTAGAGGGCGCGCAGCCCCACATCCACGCAGCCCCACACCCGCGCACCAGCCACACCACTCTGCCAGGCTTCTTAGTCCTCCTTGACATCTCACACATCACAAGCTACAAATGCCATAAGACAGACTATTAAGAACCAAAGAATATTCTGGGCCCCTTCCTGGCCCCTACAAGCCTGGGAAGCTGCAGGACAGGGAAGGAGGTGTGAGCCTGGAATGTGTGCTCTCATGCCAAGCCCTGGACGGTACTGAGGGCTGTCAGCATCCTTGAGGAGCTCTGGCCTGATGGGAAAGCCTGGCTGCTGGGGACCGTTGTCTCCAATCTGGTCAGATCTCACTGCTTCCATTTACTTTGAAGAGAATAACTGTTATCTTATAGGCAGTTAAGAAAGAAGTACTGAGAGTTTTAAAAGGATATTTGGGGTAGCTCTTTAGCCAACTCAGGCCTCAGCTGTACAGAGATGAGAAGGAAACTGACTCTCCTAAGAGCCAATCTGTTTGTCGCCACCAGGCCATCATTAACTGTATGTGGGAAACAGAGCCCTTGGGCCTACGGAGCTAAAAGAAGCTTGGTCTGTGTTCATGACCTGCACATGTGGACAGCAGCCAGCTAAGGTCCCCCATGTCACCCACGTGGGAGTCACCCCGGCACATTCAGGTGGGGTCATCGAGGAAAAATCATTATCACAGCAGCTGCAAAGTGAAGTGCCAGAAAGTGAGCTCAGCACCTCACACCCATCCCAGTCAGGCCTTGCGCCAGCCATCCAGAGAACAATGTTGCAACCCACATCAGACTCAGAGAGGAGACTTTGATCCTAACAGACTCAGAGCACCAGCCTGCACTCCTGGCCCAGCCCCGTCTTGGCCACGCCCTTTGCATCTCCGTGTGTGTGTGTGTGTGTGTGTGTGTGTGTGTGTGTGTCCATGCATATGTGTGCGTGTGTGTGTGTGTGTGTGTGTGTGTGTGTGTCCATGCATATGTGTGCGTGTGTACGTGCATACCCATGCAGGCCTCCTGATCTGGGGAGAGGGCCTGTGCCAAGAGGCCTGGTGCTGGATCCATGCCCCATGTGCACCTCCACAGGTGACACGTCAGCCCCCAGGGCCTGGCTCACCCTTTCCAGGTGGAGAGGAACCTGCATCCAAGGACAAGGTGAGAGCACCACGCACTCTGAGAAGCAGGTGCGTCAACTTTGAAACAGAGACCCGTGTTGTGTAAGGGAGGGAGGGGACTTGTGGCACTTCCAGGAGGCCGCGGGGTCGGGGGGGGGGGGGGGGGGGGGGGGGGCGGCCCCGAGGCC